>JAQFYU010001281.1:0-15541 GCA_034694905.1 Ceratophysella granulata | reverse complement strand
GGTACACACAAATGCAAGGTCAGTGTGCTGTGCTACAGGTGTGAAGCGGGAGTACAGAAAAGGCCATTACATTGTGGGCGTAATACAGAAGACGCCATTACGAAATGGGCGTGGTTCAGACGACACCATTACAAAGTGGGCGTGGCTCAGGCGACGCCATTTCATAAAAGGCGTAGCCTGCCGAGTACAATTCAGCCTGGACCCAAGGATAGGATGGGGCAACATGAGCTGGGTTACCTATCTACTACATACACTACTGCTGCGGCGCGGCCTTAGCCATGTGCCGTCCTGTTTTCATGTGTATTTCTCAAACAGAAGTGTATCTCTCGTTGAAATTCAAGGCTTAAATGTATGAACAATCTATGGACAGTAATTTAATTAGTTAACTGTCAATCTTTCATCTTTATTCTACAAAAATTCGACTTATAATTCCGGCGGATGCAAATCCAACTCTGCCTCAATTTAGAATGTATTTACCAATAGTCAAGGTATTTAGTGAATTTCAGCAAGGACAAGCATTAGCATTAGCGTGAGGATTGAAAATTGAAGAATGAATGACCCACATAGATACGACTGGGTCAAGTAAGTAATTCAAATCATACATTTCGTCCTCGTCTGCAACCTTCAATAGTAGATCATCAAAATATTTAATACTATAAGTATTGAAGGCTATTCCATATTCCATATTCATACAACACTCTACTGTTGGAAACTCGAACCCGTGTGCCTTATTATTTTATTATGCTATATTGTACAAACTCGTCAGCCAAGCCAAGCCGAGAAACTCGCAAATTAAAAAACTCAGCTAATGTTCCAATGAAATATGAAGTTTGCCAATGCCCCATGCGAGTGCTCTTGTACTTGAGTGCGGGAAAAGCTTGTAGAAGGCATGAGATGAGATCAAGTGAAGAGCTGATTATTTACCGATAACATCACATCAAAAATTTAATAATTAAGACCACTCAAGAAGTCGTTGAAGCCTTTCTGTCATCTGTCCCATCAATTATCCAGTAGTGGAGACGAATCACAGCACATCTGCCCGACTTTACAAACAACAAAACCGACGCAGGTTTGTGATTTCTATTATTATTATGTTTAACAAATGAATTTCATTTTGTTTGGTGTCACGTGTCACTTGTCACCTATTTACAAACAGAATTAACATGTCATTCATGTCCGGGGTCTAATTTTGTTGAAGGCTTGTTTAATGTAAATAACCTTCAACTCATTTAAGTCATCGGCGTTAGGGGTGATTTTAAATTCACCATTTACTTGTTGCGTGCTTCATTTTGCAATACTTACACAATTAGCTCATGCATCATGGGACAAGGCTGATTTGACTATTTGGTATTTCAGAAAATCGATCGGGGTCTCGGGGTTGTGTGTTGTGTCTTCTGATGCTGATGGGCTGCTTTTCTTGACTCTTGATATTGATGTCAATCTCGAGGCATATTACAATCACAGGTTGGTATAATTTACTCCAACTTTCTCAGAAAAATAAAATCTATAACATTTATGACACTAATACGATGTGTTTTAATTTTTAGAAAACGATGCTTCCGATATCAAGACTGAGTTCCGAAATATTTCGAATTCTTCATACTTCACAACTTACCCGAACACTAGCCGGAAGCAACCTACTCTCCATTTCATATTGTAAATCACAAAGCAGCTTGAATTTTCTATCGAGATCTTATGCCTACAATAATTTCTCACCGCCTAACCGAAGACCAATTCGCAAGTTCAATGATGATGACCGAAATATTGAGAGAAGGAATCCCACTAACCTGACTTCAAAACCTGAAGCCGACTGGAATCTTGATGAAATAGCTGCCTCAACTCAACGTCAAGCTGGAATGACCCATGCTCGTGCTTTCCTCGATACATGGATTTGTCACATGACCAGGTTTCCTCAGAAGCTAAGCAACGTGAACTGGGAGCAGCTGCTGGCAAAGTGCAAGGAATTAGATCGGGCAGTTGATGACAAGAATTTTGGAGGAATTTTTCTCCAAGCCTGTATGAAAAATGATTCTACGTTAGTCGCGGAGAACTACATGAAATGGGACAAGAATCCGTCCCTCAGCGTCCTCACCATCTGGTCACTTCTGTTGTATCACAATGCAAAGGAAATTAATGAGGCTCAAATCCTCGACATTTACGAGAAAATTAAGGTCAAGAATAAGGGTGTCTGGGATCTTGTCACTGGAGATCGTGTCATTCCTGCTCTCTCTCATACTTCCAAATGGAGAACCTGTCTTGAGATAATTGAACACATGAAGGTTGGTGGATCACCCAATGCCAGTTCATATGGAAGTGTCACTGCAGCAGCTTTTCGTCACAAAGACTTCGACTTGGCTTGGTCACTCATGAACAAAACGGGAAGTCGGACTCAGGAGAAGTCCTTGATTGCATTTCTGCAGAACTGCGACAAAACGGAAGAGAATATTGTCAAGCTTCTGGACTTTTTGGATTTGAATGAAATATATCCAACTAAAGATCTCATCGATCAAATCCGAAACTATTTAGAGACGAATTTGAACTACTGTGGGGCCGAGACACGCATTCGCCACAGTGGAGGAACCTGTGAGAAATGTAACACCGTGCTGGAGAAGAATGAACTCAGTGTGGACGAGTACAAGAACTTGACAGACTCTTTCTTGAATAAAGTTTTGGAATCCACAGATGTTTTCCTGAACACAACACCAGAAGAACTACTATCCTACAAAGCCTTCATTCAGAAAAATGGACCATACGATATAATCCTAGATGGCCTCAATATAGCTCATGGTCGTGGTCGCGTGCCTCCAAAATTCATCGGTCAGTTCCTAGAAGAAGTTGTATCCATGTACTATCGACAGCGTGAACGAATTTTGGTTATCGGAAGGAAACACATGAGTTCCTGGCCGCCAAGAATCATGAAAAGCATTGAGAAAATGGCCAACATTCATCTCATTGAAAACAATTCGAATGATGATCCGTTCATCATTTATGCAACTATGAAGAGTGGACCCTATGCAAAATTCGTTTCTAAGGACTTGATGCGGAACCACACTTTTCGCTTGCAGGATCCTCACCTTGCAAGACTTTTCAAGAGATGGCGACTTTCTCATCAATTGACTTTTGTTACCAGAGGACCAGATGAATTCAAAGTGGTTCCTTTCACTTCTTTACTGCCGGTCCCACAGAAGAACGCTAATGGGACTTGGCACATTCCGTATGACACGGACAAGCTTCTGTCGCCGTATTCTATTCCTAATAAATGGCTTTGTCTAGTGCCTAAGAATAAGAAATAATTATTACATTTCTAAAGAAAATAAATTGCAGTTTTTATAATAATTGTGACACAAACGTGATGCTGCTATTCGCTTTACCTGTCATTTCTACATTGATCACCTTAATACTCGAAAGGATTTTAGAAACTGCATAATAGTATCCTCTCGTTTACTAATGCAAATATTTTCTCCCAACAATTAGGGTCCAGTAGGGTTTCCAGGCGGGCGCGGAGTGAAGGGAGATGAAGGTAAACGTGGTGCAGGAGGCGACAAAGGGGACAAAGGTGATCGTGGACCAGATGGAGAAAAGGGTGACCTTGGAGTCAAGGGAGATCGAGGTCAAATTGGTCCACAAGGAGAGGCTGGATTGGAAGGTCCTGAAGGACAAAAAGGCCATGACGGACCAAGGGGAGAAGCTGGACCTCCAGGACCAACTGGTGAAAAAGGCAAAATTGGTTTACCCGGGTTTCCAGGGTCAGTCCAATAAGAAAGTTTAATTGTCGAGGATTTATAAAATATATAAAGTTGTAAATTATTATTAAATCAGGTACCCCGGTCCACCTGGAGAAAAGGGAGACAAAGGAACAGAAGGTCGGCCTGGAAATCCTGGAGAAAAGGGAGAACGGGTGAGCTATTCTAATTTTCATTGTGCCTTGTCTGAATAACCGTCTAGTAATTGCCATCTACTAGGAAGTTTTATTCTGGCTAAATATTCCAGGGTACCGGAGGTCAACCAGGAGAACGAGGTGAACAGGGAGCTCAGGGATTTAGAGGTCCTCGGGGAAAACGTGGAAGAGATGGAAGATCAGGCCCCAAAGGAGACACGGGCCAACCAGGACCTCCTGGAGGAATCGGCGAAAGAGGTCCACAAGGAGCAGAAGGTGGGCGAGGATTTCCTGGAGCAGGTGGGAATCCAGGTCCACCTGGCAAGGATGGAGTTGCGGGACCACCAGGGGAACGAGGAGCTCCCGTACGTGAATTTATGGCTGAATTAAATTCCTTCAGATACACTCCAAACCACATTGACCTATATCATTCTATTTATATTGACAGGGTGAACATGGACAGAAAGGCCCTGACGGCTCACCTGGTGTCGTTGGGCCTCCAGGAACAGGTGGAGAACCTGGACCAATTGGACCTTCTGGGGAGCCAGGAGTATATTTTAAATTAATGAACTTCTGTATTGGACTTAAAATTCTGAATTTAGTGGTTAAAACAATTATTCAATTGAATTAGCTTGGTGGGTTGCCGGGTGAAGGTGGCCGGCCTGGTGAGCAGGGTAAGGAGGGACCGATAGGACCAGTCGGGCTTCCTGGAAAATCTGGAGGTGTTGGACCGCCAGGTATGATTCCCATGCTATTTTGGTCGGAATAATTATTGATATGCTACCACCAATAATGTCGAGTTTCATACAAAGACATTTCTGGTTATATTAGGTCTTCCTGGATTTCCTGGAGAGCGTGGTTTGCCCGGAATTCCGGGAATACCAGGCCTGAAGGGCGAAGCCGGCCCAACGGGTCCCATTGGACATATCGGAGACAAGGGACAGCAGGGTGAAAGTGGGAAAGAAGGCCCTCCCGGCCCGGAAGGACGCATGGGGCTTCCTGGGCCAGTTGGTAGGATTTTGGCGAAATACTGTGTTTGAACTTGCTGAAAATTGATGATTGAGGCGTTTTGTTTCAACACCGTGTCCAATGCTATGCTACCAATCAATTTCCCTGTGTTTGTAATGAATTTTAGGTCCGTCCGGTGCAAAGGGAGAACGAGGAGAAACAGGAATTGGTGGTCTTGGTGGAGCGGATGGTCCGGTTGGTCCACGCGGGTTGGCTGGTCCACCTGGTCCAATCGGTCCACCAGGTGAAGATGGTGACAAAGGTGAAGGAGGTCCACCTGGAGAAAAGGGCTACAAGGGCGGAAAAGGCGAAGCGGTATGCAATCAGTGAAATGAGAGACAATTTTAATTAACGATATCGTATTGAATACAAAGAATCTCGTTTCGACAGGGTCCAGTTGGTGCAGGAGGAGGTCAAGGTCCAAGAGGAGAACCTGGACAAGGCGGTGCACCAGGAGAGAAAGGCCCACCGGGAAGTTTAGGTACACAGTCGATTTACATCCTACATCTTAGTTTATACTAGTTGCGTATGGGAGTTTATTTTTAATTCACTAATTTACCTCAGGCATAAGAGGTCCGAAGGGTGAACGCGGTCCTTCCGGTGTGTTGGGCTTACAAGGTCCACAAGGATTACAAGGTTTACCAGGAGCCGCTGGAATCAAAGGAGAGCAAGGAGATGGAGGTCAGAAGGGACCTCCTGGACCAGCCGGATTGACTGGAGAACCTGGACCACCGGGTGAGTTGATTTTGTGCAAATAACATTATTGATATGGTACTGGTCCTTTGTTCTCATTCATATTGTGCTTTCTGACAGGGAGCAAGGGAGGAGAAGGTCTTCCTGGTGGACATGGACCAGAAGGACCTCAAGGACCAAAAGGAGAAGGCGGGAATCCTGGACCTCCTGGTACGTCTGTCGAGAATGCTTGCATAATCTAAAATACTCCAAACTCAATTTAAAAATATTGTTTTGCAGGTCCACCTGGCAAGGATGGAGCGAATGTAAGTTGACATATTTTGGCATTGTCAGAGGCCAATTTTACAATTCATACTTTTATTACAGGGAGAGCGAGGACCGTTTGGTCCAAAAGGAGACGAGGGTAAAGCTGGAAAGCAGGGTCCTCCTGGCCCTCGTGGTCAAGTTGGTGGAGATGGAGCTAAAGGATCGCCAGGTAGAAATTGCTACTTCGAATCAGAGCTAAAAATGTTCGGTTTTGCATTAGCGCATTCATGAAACTTGCTTCAGGTGCACCTGGATTTCCGGGACCCAATGGTGAACCTGGTTTAACGGGTGGGAAAGGAGAACCAGGAAAGGATGGAGATGATGGGAAGGTTGGAGAACCTGGTCCAGCAGGACCTGAAGGTATGCACCACTTGTTACTTTACGAGCGAGAATATGGCAACTAATTGACCGTCTTGAATCTCAGGGCCTCCTGGAAAGATGGGAATTCCGGGTGGCAATGGAAAGCCAGGTACATTGCCGTTTAACAAAATTCTAAGAGACAACTATTTGTGTTTGTTTGCAAATTTTTGGTCAATCTTCATCTATTTACCACTTGATATAGGTGCTGAGGGTCCGGCTGGTCCTCAGGGGAATACTGGGCTGCCTGGAGAGAAAGGTGATACGGGTGTCGGGGGTTCACCTGGTCCACCAGGTAAAACTTGCAGCTGAATTTTACGCATTGGGATGTGGGATTGATGGAAACCTTCTGAAATGACGTCCTAACTTTTTTTCAGGTCCGGTGGGACCACAGGGTGTTCCTGGTTCACAGGGTGGACCTGGGTTACGAGGTTAGAAAAATATTTTACCGCCAATTATTTAATTTATCGATATGCAATTGACTTAATCTTTACTGTATTTAATAATATTAATTATTATTCTTCGATTAATTAGGTTCCCCTGGTCCAGCCGTAAGTTCCATTGCTCTACGTCTTCTTTAATTCCTACTGCATTGTTTTCCTCTTCAATAATTGTATAACAGGGAGATGTGGGACCTCCTGGCGCCAGCGGCGGTATCGGCTCTCCAGGAAAAGCTGGTGACCTTGGTCCCAAAGGAATGAAGGGCGACAGAGGAAGGCGAGGTCCCAAGGGTCACCCTGGAACAATTGGACAACCTGGAACAAAGGGTGATCCGGGCGAGAAAGGAGAAAAGGGTTCTCTGGGTCCAGCGGGACCAATTGGTGGAAAGGGTGTTATGGTAAGCATCATTGCCGTTGCCAGTTACCAAAGACAAACGACAATGTATTTCATAATTTGATTATGTACGTTGTGTTCCAACGCAGGGACCAACGGGACCAATTGGATTGAAAGGAAGCGACGGTCCGATAGGCCCACCAGGACTACCTGGTTCGTCTGAATCTTAAATTGCGCAATGTCATACAAAATGTATCATATTTGATACTGAATTCGTAATTTCTGTTCGATTTCAAGGACCTGCTGGACCAAAAGGTGTGGAAGGAGGTGCTGGGGTCAAGGGTGAAATTGGACCAGCAGGATTACCAGGTTTGTACCAGAATTTTCTTTATTGAAAGTAGCCTGAGGTCTTATTGTGAGCTATTTCGATTGTGTAGGACCGAGTGGACCTCCTGGAGAACTTCCATTGTTACCACCCGAACTGTTGTTCAATACTGGCGGCGGTAGCCCGAAGAGGAAGCGAGAGGTCACGACTCGCGGATCAACTGGAAAACAAACCACCGGAAAGCAGAGTACATTGGAAGAAGATGCCGAATTGAATGTCAAACTACAAGAAGTCTATGCAGATATTTACAATATGAGACTAGAACTGGAACGATCTCGGAAACCGCTGGGAACGCGTGATAATCCCGTTCGAACCTGTCGTGATCTCTTCTATGGACATCCACATTTCAAAGATGGTTAGTTTAAAGATTTCGAATGAGTGGAGAGTTCTTCATATACATAGTATTAAATTCACGTTTTACCTATCCATAGATTGGTACTGGATTGATCCCAATCTTGGAATGCCAGACGACGCCATCTACGTATTTTGCAATCTAACCAATTCCGGTGAAACCTGTATATTCCCAGAAATAAAGACTACGCGTCTTCCAATGATTTCTTGGGGAAAACATCCGGACAGTAAGAAAAAAGAAGTTTGGTTCAGTTCGTTTCATCAAGGGTTTAAGGTGGGTTGTTTTTAAATAGCAAATGGTCGTCATGATCCGTCCACACCATTTTGTCTATCAAATTCCTGAATTTTGTGAATGTTCGCAGATAAATTACGGAGCAATTGGTAGCGTACAAATGACTTTCCTGAGGCTTCTTCACGAGCAAGCATCACAGAACTTCACTTACCTCTGTTCCAAATCCGTAGCATGGTACGACGTCAGGGGAAGTACATACAGCAATTCCTTACGTTTTCTGGGGAATAACGAACAGGAATTTGGATATTCCTTACCCAACAAACCGGCTGTTCTTCGAGATGATTGCAAGGTAATGGAATTTACAATTAGCTCAACACGAACACTGATATAATTTTATATGGCGATTGGCACTAAAACATTTTACCAAAATACAATATCGCAACTACTTAATTTTGAATTTCAGAACCGTGGAGAAGACTCCAAGACGATATTCGATTTCAAAACGAAAAAAACAAACCAGTTACCAATTATAGACTTTTTACCATTGGACTACGGCGTAGGAAGTCAGGCCTTTGGCTTTGAAGTCGGGCCCGTCTGTTTTAGATAGATGTGGGAAAACGGAGTATATTCCCAGGTAATAATTTTATTTAGGAATACTGTATTAAATACCAAAAAGTTGTCAATTGCCAAATCAAGAATATAATAATCTAGAAACCAAAAAATGAAAGCTCAGGTATATAGTTAAGCCATGTACTCTAAAAATAATCACTGCCATTTTGTATCTTTATCTCAAATATTAAGTAGAAATACAACTTCACTCTAGGATCAATTTCCTTGTCTTCCTGAAATAATTTTAATTTTAGCTACGTGCACACAGTCAAGCGCTTTGAATATGTAGAATTCAAACTAATAATAAAAACTTAACTATCTCTTACACGTTTCGGCTGAAGTTGAGCATAATTTAAGATTTATTATGTTCTTGTTTTTAAGTTCATTTCATAACACGAGTAGTGCATTTTACATACAGTTACAGTTACTTACGGTACAGGTTTTCGCATAGGCAAAAAAAAACACTTGCACTTTTGCACCCTACGCCACGCATGGGAACCTATCACCTTCCCTAATTACTTTCCATCGTTAAAAAAAATTCAGTTTCAGCTTCTGAACCCAATTCATTTCGTACACAAAAAATACACAATTATATCATCATTCACATTCTCCTAATACATTTGATTTAAGATTTTAGCCAACCTAATTTCTTCTTGCGGGCACACCATACCCTGTTGTGTCACAGTTGGTAAATATTGCAAAAAATAAAGAGTTGGTGAAGAATTCCTTTTAAAAACCGGTATTCTTGATTGTCAATTTAATTGTCCCAATGGAGACAATCAACTTTCAATCACCTCTAAGTACATTAACCATGTAAATGAAATTTTTTGAGACATATTTTTCTTGTCGATGACGGATGTGGATTTATTAGGGTGGAGGTGGATGCACTATCGTTAGGCTAAATATGCAGTAGCACTATATATTTCACTCTACTATAATCCTAAAGGACTAGGAAGCACCCTGCAAGATGTGTCCTACTTTGACAACTTTCACCTACTCGTTCCTTGTGAAATGTTCAAGGGATTGCTCAAAACAAATCTGGTATTGCTTACAGAAATGCTCAGAGCGAATTGGGCGTTTTACCATGAAAATTTGCAAAGAAGATGCATTTAATTTCCACTACGAGCAACAAAAAAGCTCTGAACTGAAGGCGCGTCACAAAATGCAGTTAAAACATTCAACGGTTAATTTTCAATATGGCGTGATTTCCGTACTGGGCAGGCTAAATATGATTCTATCTATTCTAGTTTGGACTCATTTTTAAATTAAGGAAAAACGTGTCAAATTCAACCCCAAACTGACCAGCCGGGATGTTGAGGCTTGACGACGTACATGGGTGACGCCTGTTTGTAGCTCTCATGAACCTGATGAACATGTTTATGTGTTTCACCCACCGTGTTCTTGGTCTGATGTTCCTCTGTCTCCTTCAGCTCATGCTTCTCGTTCACATGCTCAATTGGGACATGGACATGTTGACGATGCAAGTTATGATTATGGACGTGGAAACGATGAAGATGATGATTGTGGACATGGAGTTTATGGAGATGATGCTCATGGACCAAATGCTTGTGATGGTTATGTCGATGGACCAGTGTTTCGTGCTTCACATGTTTCTTGACCACTGGTTCGTAGTGTACTGGAGCATGGCCAGAGGGTGGTCCGTAGACTGGACCTTCTGGGGGTCCATAGGCTGGGGCATGGGGTAGTCCGTAACCTACGGAGGACTCTGCGTACTGTGATGGAACGATTTCTTTGGCTGGAGCTCCGTATCTGGATCCGTGCTCGGATTCGTGGTCATGTTCGTGGTCGGCGTTGACCGGTCCTTCGTAATCCGCAAGAACAGCTTTGGGTGCAGCGTAAGCGGACTTGCTCGGCAGACCGTATGCTTTGATTGGTGAAGCGTATTGAGATGGGTAATGTTCAGGGACGACTGGTTCCTTGACCACGGCAAGGGCTGGGGCTCCGTATGCTTGTGGGGCTCCGTAAGCGGAGGCTGGGCCGGAAGGTGCACCGTAGCTGAAGGCTGGTGGTAGGTAATTATTCACGGGGAGGCCGAACATGGCTGGAGATGGGTAGTAGGCGGGTTGGCCATAGGCAGCTGAGGGAAGACCAAATGGTGCTGCACCTGCACTAACTGGCGTCCATTGGGAAGCATACGAAGAAGCCTGCGTCTCTTGTTCGTCGTCAACGTCATTGTCCTTGCTGGGTTCTGGAGTGCTTCGTTCTTCTGGAACTTCGGGTTTTTCAGTGGTCTACAGTCAGAATATTCTGAATATGGAACTATTTTCGTTGATATTGAAAATACGTGGCTATAGAGCCATTTGCCGAATACTCGATTGAAGTGGTCGCAAGCTATAAGCTAAAATTAATAATTACTGAGCTGATATTTTTACTTACAGTTTTAGAAGAACTAGACTTCGGTAAATATGAATCCTTGGGCAGAAGGCTCAGAACCATAGGTTCCCAGCCTTCACTATTGCTCTTGGAAACTTCCGTCACGTCATCCAGAGCTGTAGGTGCCGGGTTACTCCAACATACATGGAGTATGGACACCAATATCTGTTAGAAATAGTTCCAATAATTTAATCCATAATTAAGACAACTAAAATGGAATCAGGTAAAATAAAATTAGATTATTCGTAATGTGCCAAATTGTTTGACCTAGTAGTGCTTCATTGTCGCAAGCTGAAACACACAAACCATGCATATGCATATGCATAGACAAATAATTTACAAGCAACGCTTGCACGTAGTTGTGAATTCTCGCTGCAATAAAATTGTAATACACCCACTGTTTTCAGCTCCTGAATTTACATGCATAAAGCACACACAGAAAATAAATACCGATCAGATCTTGGTATGCATCGATATACATTTAAACGACAAACTAATTCGTTACAATATGTTAATTGATCTCACAACGCGCTTTTGGCCTGACTCTACCTATAAAATTGACGAATACAATATTCATGAAAAAATCTCAAAATCCCAGATTTGAGATTGCAATTACTGAGAATTCAATAGTCGAATCAAATTCTACGGAATCGCTTTTGCTTACACTGTATCTACAAGTTCTAAATTTAATTATTCAAAAAATAATTCAAAGTTGGAAAATTGAGAATCTCGAATTATCGAGTCGTACTCGAAGAACGAAGACAATTTACAATGAAAGCTCAAAAATTAAATATTTTAAATGCACCTGTTAATTATATTTCGATTAATTTAAAATCTTATTTTATGCATCGAATTTATGTTGATACACAGCAGGTTCACACACAGGTACGTTTTTTTAAAAAATATCCCATGTAATTTACATTTTTCCAAAAATATTTAAAATGCTCTAATTTCGCCGGTAAAACTGAAATTCTAAATTCTTGAAATGTTTAATACCGCAATTTTGAATTTAGACTCAATCTTTTAACTAACTTGCACATGACGCGTATGCTAACTCATTAAATGCGTATTTGTGACTTAAATAAATTGAAAACAATAGTAACAAAAGGAAATGTAAACTAACCCAAAATCCGAAGTAAGTTTTAAGAATCATTCTTAAAAATCTTAGAATCCAAAGGAGCACGAGCCGAAAGTGATCTGGTTGACCGCAAATCAAGAATGAGCCCTGATTATGTCCGTAAGTGATGTGATAATAGGAGAGACAAAGTAATTACAAAAGGGGCGAAAACGGCTCCAAAAAGGGGGTACGAGTATATAAAAAAGAGAGATCAACAATGAAGTGGAGTGAACTGATAGGGAACAAAATAGAGATTGACAACACTTGGTCACGAAAAGAACTTTTAATTCAACTCAAAAAACGTAGAAGCTTCAATTGTTGCACTTGCTGGTTCCTTAGCCCAGAACCGGTGGAATGCCCAAGCAAAAGCAGTCAAAATTCAACCAAATGCCTCAAATAAAAGCAAAAGCTACCCCTCAAGTGGTTAGTGGTACTCCCGTCGTGCATCGTGCATCTGATCTTCATAATAACCAGACATTATGAGTTATAAGGTTATATTGCAGCATTATCTCATACTTTACCCTACTCAATTCAATCAGCCCAATTCCTGACACAATAATCAATCTAATCTCCTCTCCTACACACGGCATTACTAAATTACGATTTCATCTTTAAAAAATCAAAGGATTTCATTTCCTGAAATAATGCCAAGAAAAATGACACACCTTCCCTTGGGTATGACTCTCTGTGCTCCTATTTGCTTTACTTACACCGCACCTTTTCCCTTATTAGTTATGAAATTTCAAAACTGGTTTTTTTGGGACTAATAATTGTCATTAAATGGACTTGTAAGCGGAGAAGAGGATTGCAAAACCCCAGGAATGCCTCAAAAAGTTCAAACATAAGGATACTTAATACGAAATGCCACTTGGGATCAGTTTGTGCAAGAAAACGTGACTGAATCTCATGTTGATATAAATTAGGGGGTTGTTGTGTAGATTGTGCATGTTATACATACAACGAGTACAGAGACGGAGATAATGTATGATTTAATTTTTGGGAAGTGTTTATAGGTTTAAGGAAACATTTCCTTCCGGAAGGAATGATTCGATGGTACATCGGCTAATATTATTGTTTCCTCTATACCGTGCCACATCTGATAGGAGACTATTGTAAATAATTTAATCAATTGTGACATAACGTTGCGGAGGTGTGTCATGCATCGGTGCAGTAAATAGGCGTGTGTCGTACTGTTGTCTGTCCAGATGCCTGTTTATGCGTATTTGGACACGAGACGGCAATATTTGCATTTTTAAGTTCAGTTTACGCAATTTTAATGCAAATCAATAGGAAGAAGATGGATCTTTCAGTTGTAGAATTTTGTAGGCTAAAACATTTCCTGAATCATGAAATTGAGACTTGAAATTTGGGAAGGATATGCATTTGGGTTGCGATAATTAATTTGACGCTTCAAAATGTAATTTATGTAATTTTTACTTTTGCACAACTATGTAAATTTTATTCCGGGTGGAAGGCACGAATCCCTTGATTTCTTCATTTCCTAAACTCATACGAGTAGACGGTTGGTCTCGTAAGATTTAATTAATATGTACATGTACAGAGATGCATTTAAACAATAAGAGCTGCTATGTATGCGGTCCATGTTTTGAGATTATATAATTTTATGCTACTGTCTTCATGATTCAGCCCAATATTTATCCTCAGCATTTTGTCGTTAAAGGAACAAAAGTTTGTGTGCCACCCTGCATTTACAGAACATGCAGGCGCGTTTCAAAAGTTTGTGCACATCAAATACATATTTTAGGACTTTTACATATATGATTGAATGTACTACGTTTTGATTTGACCTTTGACCTCGATACTCGATTTTCGGTTGCATCTTTTAAGATCTAAGACGAATTTTTTAAGGGCTTGTTAGAACCAATAAATTGAACCAATAAGAAGCTGGTTTATATTCCTTTTTTGAAAAATATTTCATGTAGATTTTTGAATTTATAAAAAAGATGAATAAATTAACATTGCGTTGGTATGAACGAATTATGCCCAGCAACAGCCATAATTTTTTTTCAAAAAAGTTGCCTTGTTTCTTGAACTTAATTTATTGTTATTTCTTTTTAGTTTTTGATCAGTCAAAACAATTCTATAAATTTAAAAATATCAAAAACTGACCTGAAATATTAAATAAAACTCTGAAAAAATTTCCTAGTTTGTTTTGAAATCAGTTCGGATGGGTTCATACAGCAGAAGTAAAATGGAGCAATTCTCGCGCCCACCCTGTTTAGGTACAATAATATTTGAATTTCGAGTACGTTACGTACACGTCAACCACGTTGTTTGGATTTGTTATTGACATAATTTTCAAAAATACAGAATTGCATGCCTTGTAACCTGATAATTATTCCATAACGTAGTTCCAAACAATAGATGCAGTAGCAGTGCGCGGCTGGGCATGCATGTTACTTAAATATGACACAAGGTCGGGTT
Organism: Ceratophysella granulata; assembly: GCA_034694905.1. NCBI lineage: Eukaryota > Metazoa > Arthropoda > Collembola > Poduromorpha > Hypogastruridae > Ceratophysella > Ceratophysella granulata. Next base: position 993 of record JAQFYU010001281.1, on the reverse strand, counting down.
GCTAGCACAGCAGAATCGTCCAAAATTCACGTCAGATTCCGCTCAAGATAAAGACGCTCTGTGCTAATTGTGAAGTAAGCATGAAATTCTTATGAGGACTTTTTTTTTACTATAATTAAGTAGCTAATATACACAAAAACCAGCATTGTTTGTATTGTGTACACTTCCCACTGATTGGACACCTTTCCCATACGCACGTAAAATTATAGCAGATAAGCTTATTGTCTCGTGTGCAGTACTTGGCTGTCATCGTCGCCTAACGCAAGAAACATTAACAATCAACACCTAAAATGTAATTAACTAATATTTAATTCACTATTGCATAAGCTCCTTCGTCCGAGAATGTAAAGTGTTATTAGCGTTATAGGGATAACCATAAGTAATACACACATAAAGTGAGATTACTCCAAATATTCTTATTTCTCAGAAATTGCCAGTTCGTTAACGTGCGTTCAACAACTTGCTTTTCGCACGAAGGTTTTTTTTATTTACCTCTCTCTAATGTCAACTGAAGCGTTGCACATACGCATTACAGTAGGATCGCATGGGCCTAATGATAATGAGCAAAACTATCCAAATTAAGTCATATCAAGAATACTTTGAAATTGAGAGTTAAATGACAAACCACACATCTTTGTGCAGCTCCTGATCCTGACCGCAGTCATTTAGACATTATTATATAATCTTGTAATCAGGAGTCGTAACTTTTCCCTTTATAAATGCGTTTGATCTGCTGCGGAAGCACGCCACTAATGGAAACATTTTAGTCAAAATATTTACGCATTTGACTTTAAATTTATTTACTGGCTTAACAGGCTTAATCGCTGTATGTATGTTTGTGTGTCTCTGTACAGCTCTGAAAATGCACTCGGTCAGATGGCGCTGCATGCTTTTTCTTACTATGAGGTTATATTTTGAATTTCTATCTACTATCTACTTTGTGTGTCTCTGTCCAGTTTTGAAAATGCTCCCAGTCAGATGGCGCTGCATGCT
>JAQFYU010001280.1:0-15547 GCA_034694905.1 Ceratophysella granulata | reverse complement strand
AGATTTAGAATGCGTTTTTATGGATATAATTCCAATTTCCAATTGTTGAAAGACTACGAAACAAATATCCTAATTCAACATCGAAGTTTGAAACGGAGGCATCATCTCGCTGATTGAAAAGATTATGCGCTTTCATTAGACAATGATGTTGAAGGATTCCTCTGAAATTTAATGATTTTAAATAAATCCAAAATTCGAAAGTTCTATTGAATTAAGAGATGGTGTAAGTATTTTCTAGAATAGACCACAAATATTTGTTCGAGTTAGGTTAATATATTTGCACATCGAATTGAATGGGCAAATTCATTTGATTTGTAAAAGTTAATCCAAAGTTATTTAACTGTGAATCTTGATCTTGAAAGGCTTATTGTAAAATGTCGGTATAGTTTATAATTTTCAAGATCAATTTTTTTGCACAATCGATTATTTAAAATCATTAAACTTGTGATTTTAAATTTAAGAGCAAGAACAAAAATTATGAATAGTGAGTTTGTGATTTTGAAAACCTAAATAAGCTAATTTTGCCAATTGGTTTACAATATCAGTCCCTTGTAATTTTGCATTAAAATTATCATCTTTTTTATTAGACGATTTGCAACCAACTCGGTCTAACCTGATTTTCTTGATCATTTAATTTATCCATACGATATGAACCAGTTGAATTCATCTCACACATTTGCAAGAACGATTGTTCCTGGAGCTGAGCTTAGTGGTTTTAATATACAAATTTTGTGGTCGATTTGAATTATAGTAGGTTTAAGTAGAGAACCACCGAAATTTATCATGTGGTTCAGCATTCAGCATTATATGCAGACACTGGAAAGGCTTCTACTGTCACATTATTGTCATTGTCGTTATGAGATTAAGGACGAAGGCAGTAATTCGATTTTTGCTTACCTTGTACTGTACTGCTTTCTAATACAGGATATGGTATTTTCTACATGTTTTAGAAAGTATACCTTCTAATGCGTGGCTATTTGGTATCAGGGTGAAACTAAAAAAGTTAAGCACAGGTATTAATTTACCCTCCAGTTCAACCTAACCTCAAAAACCAATCAGATTAGATTTGAGCCTCCAGTTCTTTTCGGATTTTCTTGTCATATCAAGTACAGGGAAGCTTCTCAAGTGTGCCCAGGTTCTGGCCTGTTTTTAAACTTCTGTTCCATAATTTGGATTTTTGATCTGACTCAATCCGATTCTTTCCATCAAAACTACTCTAATTTTCGCACATGAAATGAATCCAGCTGAGAAGAACTGACTAGGTGTTCTGCATTCTGCATTAGGCCTTTGGAGCAGTTTTAATGCTGAACGATAAGTGAAAACTGATAGCTTCCGACTTGTCTTCTCATAATACAATCAAGAAGGGAAGCATATGGAATGGATTTGGGAACTTCTAAGGATTCATTTCATTAACGAAGTAGGTAAAAGAGGGATCAATGTCGGAACTACAAAGTTTCTAAGCCTATTACCTTGTTGAAGGATGAAATGGTTAGTAGTTTGATTTGGTTTGGTTCGTAAAGTTCAAGCAAATGGTCAAATGGTCAAATGCCGCCTTGGAATGAAGTGGTATGGTTCCTATTGTTTATAGTTTGGAGAAACCACTTGCGATTTTTACTCTTTAGCGGCACATAAATATGAACAAGTATTTAGCTGGTTATCCTCTCTAATTTACATGTTTCTACATTTTTCACAGCATCATATCCCGGACTTTACGGTCATTTCTATTCCCATCCCTTCAATGGGTCACCTTCGGGTTCCTCGGGCATGCTGGTCACTGGGCTTGGTGGCCAAGCTACGAAACGAAAGAGGAGACACAGGTGAGTAACACAATTAACACTTTTTCTATGGACTAGGATTACTAGATTATCCGGATATTGTTTGACCTTATTTAGATCTTAGAAATTTGGAATTTTTGGGGGAATACTAAACAAAACAAATACTTATTTCTGAGAAATGAATGTTTGCACAATGCACACCTGTGATTTAGAATGTTTTAAAACATACTTGAATGTCTATGTATATCTGAAAATGTGTGCATACACTCTTCACAGTAAGGCGTTAAAACTGTAGTGTTGAAAGTTCTAATCCTCAAGGCGTTTCTAAACTGATGAGGTGTTATGCACGTTTGAATTTTGAATACATTTCTGTACTTCAGGAAAATATGGAGTGGTTTGGTTTTTGGTTTGGACTAGGTTAGTGAGGATTAGTGTCAATTAAGCAGATGGTTCTTCTGAAAAGTCACGTTCCTTAAAATGACAAGATTAGTCAATACTCAATGTGCTCCAGTCTAGAGCAGGTCAACTACTTCAGCAGCACTCAAATGCAAATGAATGCATTATTAATTTGCGTATTCTATAACCAAAATTAGCTACCCTGGTTGTTCCATATATCCTGAATTTCAAATCTATTAAAGTTGACCTCTGTAATGAAAATATATAGCGTAGCGCGGCGTGCAGCGTGTGTATAATGTGTAGTCCGTATTGTTTATAGTATTATATTTAGTATTATACTACTTAACCACGCTACAAACACACAATTCTTTGTGAAACCTTAAATATTGAAAATATTATTTATGAAGTTTTTACCTTAAATTGACAGTCGAGCAGCCATATGCAAGGTAGGCATTTCAAATTAAAATATTTTAGGTTAGTTTGCTGGATTAGGTCTAGTTGCGAAGTTGCCAAATTTTGAATTGCTAGAATATTGTGCGGGATTTAATTTGTTTCTTTGAGCCTATCTAGCTTCGACTACTTATTCAAAATAAAGAATTGAGCTTTAAAAAAGTGAATTCTATGATCAGCTTTAACTTTTTAAATGTCCATGTTTGGAAATAATTGATATTCATTTTATGCATACATTCAGATGCGCCTTCATTCATGCACAACATTTGCCCGTAAAGCAAGCATATGAAATTTTCAGAATTAACATTCCAATTAAGAGTTGGCTTACTACGCAGTATTTTTGAATTTGTGCTGCGCAAAACGCAATAGCTGAGTTAAATTGCATTTTGCGTTAAATTGCGTTAAATTGAAATTAATATCTTACGTTACGGGAATGGGATGATTTTAATTTTACGCAGCTCGTCATATTATTTTCGTCGCATAAAACGCAATTTTACGCAGTTAAATAACGCAATGCAACTGCGTAAGGCCAACTCTATTAATTTAATACGGTTGTTAAAGCTAAAATTCGTCCAAAGATCATTTATTAATTTTGCTGAACCGTATGTACAGATAGGGTGATTTTGTAACGCGTTCTCCCCATTGAATTAACCCTGATCGATTTCTTTTTCTCAGCCCCGTTAATTACTAGTTCGTCAAAGGATTTTTGGAACCTAAAATCATAATAATAAAATATACAATCCTTACACAAAGTAGGTATGATAAATATTTTCAAAAATCAAATGCGAAGTCTACTATTAAACGCTTATAGACATAGACGTTAGACGGCCATTATTCAAACAATTTGCGTTTAATCGGAATTCGAGAGGTTGAAATTTCAACGGATAAGTAACTAGATATTGGTAAACGATTTAAAGAAATAAGTTCAAGCGGATAGAAAAGAAACGTGTCTATGGTCGGTTTGCTAGCATATATTTTTATTACTCGGGAAAAGAAAACTTTCCGCACATCATCCGTAACTTTATGTAGAGTCTCATTCCTTTATGCGGAACGTCAATGTTATGATAAGGATTTTTCGTCTCTGTTTGAAAAATCAATGCGGATGCTTTTAATGTAATCTTGGCTGGGGTAAAGGGAACTTTTTATGCTTAGTTGAAGAAATAAATGATTATGAATGAAGTGGATAAACCCGTTCCCACTTCACTTAACCTTACCTAACTTTATGTAGAGAGAAAGTTATAAGCTACTTTCTCCTGAAGCAGCCACAGATTTTCAAAATGAAACTTTTTTTCTGTTTTTATAAGAAGTTCTTTTCAGCTCCTGCCTCTTCTGTGGGTCTGCATGAAGTTAAACCCCATAAGCTAATTAATTCTTGTACGCACAATGCTAATTAACAATTCTCTAAATTATATTCTTCTCCCATTGTTTACTTTCCAGACTTTAATTAAGAGCTCCGTGGTCTACTGTTTACTTATTATTAGGCTGGATAGGGGATAGGCTGTAGAATTAGAAAAGCGCAGATTTCGCAATTTAGAGAAAGCTTAGCACAGATTACATGGCGTCAACTGTGGTAGGCCTGCCGTGAAACATGGCTACCGTTGTTTTTGGATTTGTCCGATATTAATCTTGAAATAAATATTATATGTTGATACTATAAATAGTGACAAATTTCTTCAATTTTTCATAGTTTATTAGATTTTATTTATATTTAATTTGTATTCAATTAAAATCATGAATATAACTTTCCGAATCGACTTAACACAAATTTCCACAATTTGGGGTATTGCAGATACATTACATTTACGTTGTGCAGCTCCAAATTGAGTTCAATATAAGTATGAAGTCTAAGAAATATGGCAGCGGAAGTTTACTTCTATTTCTGGAAAAGAATAGTCTATTAAATTAAACTGAATTTTTGATTTAAATGGAAATTTGGAAAAGTACAAATACGAAAGGAAAAAAAAACAAAATCGGACAAGAGTACTGAATTGTGTAGTATCTGCGTAAAGCCTGAGAGCGTAAAGGACCTTCGGGTAGCGTAGCACGATTTTTATTAGAAACATCATTTTAAAAAAAAATTATTAAACATAATAACCTGAAAATGTAAAAAATTGTTCAAGATTTTGAAAATTTTGGTTATTCTAAAATAACTTTAACCAAACTCGAATTAATGTGCTTTCTCAGATGAAGGACGTATTTTGGCATTAGCTAATACCGGTAAATCGGCCAGTGCGAGATTTAAATGAACATAAAACTGAAAGTCGATATATAATTGAGTTGACGGTAACATAAACCCTAACGGTATGAATTTGAATTTCCCAGGACAATCTTTACGGAAGAACAATTGGAACAATTGGAAGCCACATTTGAAAAGACGCACTACCCTGACGTCGTTTTGCGAGAACAACTGGCACTGAAAACGGATCTGAAGGAAGAACGGGTTGAGGTGAGTCAGACTGAAGGGTTCTGCTAAATATTTTGTGGGCTGCGGCTGGAATTGCCAACGGCTCATCAAAACACATTAGGAAATCCATATAAAAATCCTGGAATATATTTTACACATTTTCCCGTCGTGGAGACTGGAGCCTGATTTAATACTCGAGTTCGAGTTCCTGGAGGACTCTAGGCTCCATGATCCCCTCCCACATTATTATTTCACTATGTATGAACCCTTCTCCATTCAATTCCTTTTGTTTTGAAAGTAAACAAAATTAACCGTAATGTTGATACTTGGTAATAGAATAATCTTTTTTCTTCTTTCGGGCAATCCCCGGAATCCGGTACGCAGTTGTTAGCTGTGCCTTCGCTTCAGCTCTTACGTCCGCTTCTGCTCCGAAATCTGCTTGCCTTTCCCTTTCTCCCCTCCCCTTCCAAATGATTATTCCTTAACCAAACATTCAAATTGGTTTCTACTTTCCACATACACTCCCAGATTGAGAATCAGTCACACATACGCTGATTTGATTACATTACTCGGACCTATTCCTGCTAGGTCTGTTTTTATGCCAATTTAATGGTCATATGGTATCGGGCTTCCGTCAAACAGATTTGTTCTAAATTTTGTTAAATATTGTAGATGCACGCATTTTTAATTTAGTTGGACAAACTGTTAGCATGCTATATGTAGTACTTTGACAATACCGTATTTTTATAGTAAATGTGATTTTTGATCAGGAATATCTTTGCATATGCATTTCGAAGACTTTCGTTTCAATACATATTTTTAATTTGTATTTTTCAGTTACAAGTGGTGCAATTGCTATTGATAATTCTTCGAACATTTTTATCGGGGAAAAATATTGAGATTTTGCAAGTCTTAAGTTTGTTATGGAAATCCTATGGATCATTGAAATGTTGAAATTGTGCCAAATGTCAAACTTTTTCCACGGAAACCCAAATCCATTGACAAGTTATATAAAAAAATCAGGATTTTGTTGTTCAACAAGTAAATAGCAGCTCTCACAGCTCATAAATTTAAATGCATGTTTGAGGTTTATCCTAAGAATTGGTAATTTATATAAAACGTACTTAAATTCAATTTTACACTTTGGGACTTTGATTGTTTGACCAAATTGCAATAATTACTTTGAAATTATGTAAACCAAACTATGTGCTTTGCCAAGACATGAATTTATAGAAAATATTAGATTTTAGTGCCAAGCTAAAACCGTGGCCTTGTAGCCTGTTGAACGCATCACGCATCTCATAACCCAAATGCCCGAATTGAATTTGGAGATGAGTTCACTATATCCTACGGGCCTACCACTTGTAAATACGTAATTGTTCAATCCTGTAATGCAGTACAAAAAGTCTCTTTGTTCATAAAATAATTTTGGGATTGTTTATCTAACATTTATGTAGCTTTGGCATGAGAAATGGTAGGGTTTCTCGTGGGATTAGTAACGCTGCAAATCCAACACACGAAGGATCTCTCATATGTGGTCAACGGTCACAGATGATTGCAATCTGCTCCAATTTATCCAAATATTTCTTACATCGTCTTCATATTTCGGGAATTTTAAAAGTGTTCCTTTCAATTTTCGAGGTGTTGCAATAAAATGGATGCGTGTTTGAAATGAAACTAAATTGTAAACTAAATACAGGCTTCAAATTCTAAATAGGTTTATAATTTTGTATAAAATCCAATCCAAAAACTTTATTCATCCGATTGAATTCTCTCATTTCATATGATGTCTCATTCATTCACTTTTTTTCTCGTCTCCGATGCAAATTAAATTTATTTTAGGCATAGAGTAATTTAGAACGTGAAAGTGGTAGTTCTTATCGTACTTCGTTCTTCACAAAATGAGTTTATTCAGATTCAGCCTATTATTTTCTCCGTCAATCTCATCAAAAACTTCACTTTCCACTGAAAGGAATATTCACACTTATAGGATGGAAAATATGAAATCTAAAGTGGAGTGTCAATGACAATGACAGCTAATATTTAATTCAAAAGCATTCATGAAAAATGTCTTGTTTTCTTATAAAAATACAAATGCCACCAAATAAATTACCAGGGATTGAAATGTGACATGTAAACCCTGGATTTAGTCACTACGTTTTAATTTTCTAGAAAGATCTGAATGGCGGTTAATGCATGCGTTTTTCGCCTAATGTGGTTTAATGGCTATGTAAACTGCGAATTTTTGGCAAATTTTTAATTCAGGGCTAAAAATGTAAATATGAAGGTTTACATGCTCCATATTTTGAAGTCAGTATTTATATATTATTTAAATTGCAAATTCACGTAATTTTGTGTGATTCGACGATTCACATTTTTTTATGTATATGTTACTGACAGATTTGTGGGTTTTTCAACAATTTTCAATAGTAAATTCTTTTAATCAACTGCTGCAAAATACTCAACTCTGTAGAGTTTAAAAAATCTTATTCTAAGATTAATATGCGCTTCATCTCCGTCTTTTTCTAGCTGTAGACAGAGATGTGAAATTTAATTACTGAATTTGTCGGTTGGCCGAAACTTCAAGTTGTAATTGAATTTGAATAGGCCTGGTGTGTGTGGTGTGTATTTCCCAAACACTCCGAGATAGACAATCTTCATTGTGCATTGAGACCATTTTATTGTATTGTTGGAGTCAAGTACCTTTTCACAGCTTTTCACAACAAAGCCGGCTTGCCCTTCACTCACACTCACAATCAGATACGATTCTTCTTGTATAAAGGGCGGTTTACACCTAAATTCTTGATCCACAATCCAGAATATTCGTTCAATGTCCATGGCATGGTGTGGCTAGTCTTTTCCAGGCATTAAAATAGAATAGTTCTCGCAGTTGAAGTTTGCAGTAGAAATAGTACAATGGCAAGGGTCTTGATTTGATTGAGCCAAAGATCTGTTATTCCATATTCTGGTAACAAGAAGAACCACCCATTGAGGATTGAGATTTGAGATTGGAAGTAAAGCGACGAAATTCTAATTGAATTTTGATTGAGTGGCTCCGGTCTTTCTGGAGTATCATCTGCTTCTGAGAGGCTATCTATTGTATTCAGTAACCCATAAAGTAGTAGTGATTTGATTAACTCGTCGTCTAATATTAATTGCGCCAAGGCCTTTCCAGATGCGAGTATCATTAATACAAAGCGGTCAAAAGAATATATGAAAATCTAACAGCAAATCAAATGATTTAATTAGATTGGCATTAACGCCAGTAAAATCTATACAAACGTTTTTAAATACTTTAAATTTAAATATAAACATTTATATTTTAAATGAAGTAGTATTTGCTATGATTTAGGCTCACGGCAAATACTAACGATTTTCACTGCAAAATTAATTGCATATAATTTAGTTGACGACAAAATAACCTGCAATTTTCTTCGCATATTCCAGACTTACTGCCACAACGTAGATTTTGTGGAATGTGATTTTTTAGACATGGCCGCAGTAGTGCAAAACCTAACCTAAATTATCACATTATTTATAAAGGCCGCCTTCCTGAATATTTACATCAACATTACTTAACGAAACGAAAGTTAATCATTTTGCGGTGAAAGTATCTCGCGGTCAAATATGTTATTTTTTGTGGTGAGACAAATATTAAATCATAATTTATTTGATATCTTAAATTCGATTAATGTAAAATCAAGAATCAAGCCAACTTTATCTAGTTTTTCATAAAATCATAACCGTAACCGATTTCAACATTTTTTAAACTCATTGGTACCGTAGTTATTCTGCCTGTTTCCGATCGAAATTTACCGGATAGTAGAGCATACGGGGCGGAGCAGCCCGACTTGAGTATTCCAATCCCAATCCGAGCAGATAAAGTTATTTAACCTGACTCCCCAACGACTTTTGTAGTCTGTAGTCAGGAGGATAACGAGAGCCTTCAACGGTTGGGCAGATGACTTCAAAGGGATATTTTGACATTTGATATCAAAATTGGACATGATTGGAAAAACTTCTCCTCTCTTCTTCCAATTCTCCCGTGAAGCTCGGCCCGTGTCGACAACAAGAGTCATTATGACCGCATTTTACAACTCACCGACTTGACTACACAGATCAAAAACGATTTTTCATTTTGTGCACATCCTCTCATCCTATCCACCTTGTTTACAGTTTTAGACGATATTCTAATAATGATATGATGCTTGTTAGCTCCCTCCTTCTCAGCTTTGACTCTACCTACTCAACCGGAGTCCCTTTAATAACCTTTGAGTCCTTCTAAATCTCATTTCACTTTTTGAACTCAAATGACGTGCGCAGTTGGATTGGTTCTGTTTTTAGGTATATTACGTAACGTCCGGGAAAATACTCTGTATTTTGTGTAGCAACATTTTCCGGAATTTTTCGCCAATAAAACGTGTTCTCAAATTCGCCATCTTTGTTTCTGGTGACCGTGGCTCATTCTCGCTGCAGTCATGTCACATAAGAAATGAGCTATTAATTTACTTTACTTTACTCCGTTTCGAACTTTAAATTCGCCGTTCTTCCGAAATTTGATTCCTCATTGTTGTGGATGATGAAGAATTTAATGCAGTTGAAATTCACACGCATTACTATTGCTTTTTAACTTACGTAGTCTTACCGCAGATATATTTGGTTCTGAATGCAAAAGGCAAAATTAACCATGACCTCTTCATTGCAAAATTACACGATGGTACCTTGTACCGCCAAAAGTTACAATCGTCCACTACGTTAAGTTTAAGGTAATTTATAATATTGTGGGGTTAAATTAGGATAGATTTAAGTTGTTTAGGTTTTAGCCGTGTGGGAATTTCCACAAAAATTACAACTAAACAATTGCAACAATTAAGTCTGGAATATATTGAGAAAATTTTGCGGTCAGTTGATTTTCCGGTACGACAATTTCTCAACGGTGCATCAGCAAAATTCGATTGAAGAAAATTCAATGCAAATCATGGAGTCAGTTGGATCTAATAATTTAAACAATGAAAAGTGGTGACTTTTGAATTCTTCAACTAAAACTAGACGTTTTTGAAAATAAGCTTTAGATTACCTTGGCAAACTGACATATATATTGCTTAGCAACGCTTTGTCTGACAAAGCAGCACAAATCCATTTGACATTAGCACAGCATAGCAGCATCCGTTTAATACCCGCTTGGCTTATGATTAGAAGATTTCCTGGATTTTGGAAAGTTACTTTTAATGACTTTGAAAGGAATTTAATTTGCGTATCCATCTACCTGTATTATTTTGCAATATGATTGCATTATGTTCACGCCAGAGTCAATCCTTTGATCTTCTCCTGTAAATCGGAGCAAGGAACTAATTTAGTGAAGTTACAAGAATTTTCCTCATCACTTTCCATTCGACGGATAAAGTCGCAGTTGCAGAGTAATTAGTCTGCCTGAGACTTTAAATTCATTAGGCGTCTGGAAATCAGCCTCCCAGAGAATCCTTTGATCATGAGTTCAGCATACACCCCTAACCTGTTATGTAGCTATAAATTATTTTTCTTCTTTTAGGTTTGGTTCAAAAACCGTCGAGCAAAATGGCGGAAACAGAAGCGTGAAGAGCAGGAACGTCTTCGACGGTTACAAGATGACTCTTCCTCAGCTTCAGCCGTAATTCTTGATTTGAACAAATCCTCAGGATCTACAATCAATTCTGGTGTGTCACGCTACGACGCCACAGTAGGACCTCGACCTGGCCTCATTCCAATGACAGCGACAATCCATAATCACCATGTTCATCATATGGGACACGGAACGGGTTCCAAGACACAGACGAATCACTTGAGCCCAGAGTCCAAATCTCCCAGTTGTCTAAGTCCGCCTCCTTTCACGAAACGGCGTCATAGTTCCGATTTCTCGGATGATCTCAGTGATTCTAATTAATTCGTTTTAAGTACCATCTAAATTTCCTGCTTGCTTTGATCTCTCGTCTATTGTTTATGTAGTTTATTGAGGTTGAGTTTCGTTGGCACTAATTGGTTTAGGACTAGAGTTATAGAGTAGTGAGTACTTCAATATTAAATAAGCCCAACAAAGGTTGGTCTAATTATAGCACGCATTTTTGCCTGCGATAATACACACCTTGTGACGGCTTTCGCTAGCACGTTTTGCCCTCCTTTGTACGTACTTTGCCCGCCATCTCTTTTGTATTTGTTGATAATCAAAAATTTTAAATTTAAATTAAATTGCAACTTTGTGAGAGAATATAAATTATATACTTAAAATACGGTATATCTAACTATCGTTAACATAAAAATTAAAAATTGTTTGGAGTAACATGCGATCCGTGTATAATAGTTGGATATCTAATTTAAAACACGGCGGGCAAAATTTGTACGCACATGCGAACAAAAGTGGTGAGCGGATAGAATGAATCCAATATGGTTAAAACGTGTTGTATGGCGGGCAAGACAACAGAAAGCCATATGAAACTGTGAATTCAATTGTTGAGTCGAGTTATGTGTTAAGTGTGATGTATTCCATGCTTATTTATGTTGCTTAATTGTAAATTATTTAAAATGTAATAGTCGAATTACAAGATAACTATATATAAAATGTGACTATGAATTATCAATATTGCAGTAGGAACTTCACCTTCGAATCTGAATAAAAATTCGAATATTTAGTAATCCAAACCTAAATACATGCGTATGTTTTCATACGTCATACTGGAAATAATACAATTGCAGCATTTCATTGAATAGAAGAGACATATTTGCATAATTTTATTATTTTTGGCCTAATAGGCACTTGAAAGCTCAAGTTTCAAGCAGCAATATAAGCTCCATTTCCCATCCACGAAGTAGTTTACTGGAAGTGTGCTTAAATTTGATTGAAAGGCTAACGGAAGACAGGAAAATGGTTCTGCTTCCCTTTTCCACCCCAGACACACTTTATCCTAATTCTTTGTTGTCCATTGTACTTCATTCACACATTTATTTGTAAGATAAACAGAGATGGATGGAGAGCAGAATCCATCTCGAGTGGAGGAGAGACCACAGGGTTAGAAATGAAGATAATACGAGGCATGGCATAAGCCATCTAACTAATTGATTCTTCAACGCTCTGGGAATTGACTTGTCAAAACAAGCATCCCTTTCCATTTCAATTCAACGTGTTGACCTAGGGCCCTTAATATTGAGGTGACAAAGTGGATGAAGTCACTTCAGACAAATGGCGGCTGGCCGAGTAATGGGTTATGTCGTCCAAAGGCTGGCGTCTGGCGCAGGCTGGTCTGGACGTTAGCTTTCTATTTCCCAATTCCATAGGTCACTTCACTCGAATCTCGAATTAAGAGTTTTGGGTGGTTTGGATTTAGGAATTGGAAGCATCACGTAAGGGTTGTTGATCGGATCAAGTTTCTAAGTCAAGTACGTGGAACACCTTTCAATACAATCAAGAAGCCAAGAAGAGGTCTGCAGAATACATATGAACTGGCAGACATCATGAAAGATGAAATCCGAAATCCTAACAATAATAAGAGATTCATATTCCACAATTAATACTGTTAATAGTATAACATTATTCAAACCATATGCTCGAATCTTTGCAAAAATTTGGGTAACATAGTAACGGGATATATTTTGTTAAAACATACTGTGATGAAATTTAATTGTTAAAGTGAGATTTTTCGTTCTGTTTTCTGTTTAGCTCTTCATGTTGAACATCCTTCCATTTATTTTTGACCCAATTACAATAGTGGTGATATTTATTGGACTCTATGTTGTTCCTACAGTGGTCCCCACAAAATGAAATCGGATGCGTGACAAAAGTGAAATTGAAATGATCGGATTTCCGTAGCACACTTCCACCGTTGAAGTGTGAAATATGAAAAGCGGATACCCGAAGACCACTAGTGAATGCAGTCAATATTTATATAAGCAAAACCAGGTGAGGGACAGAGGACAGGACGTGAGATTGAGGTAACACGTGGAAATATGAAATCGGATCCTCCACAATCCAGCTGAAGTCGAAATTAAATCAAATAAAACATTTAATTTTTCCATCCCCTTTCCATAACCACTTCAGATGTATTAAAGATAATGCATGTATAGTTTAACGCCATCTCAATACATTCCGTATTCAGTCTAGTCGGCTCGTGTCAACCTCACCGCGTTAGGTTCCGGGAATTGGGGTTCTTTTGGTAATTGTATTCAATTACGCGAGATGATGAAGAGAAAAAATAGAAATTGGAATTTTGTAAGACTTCCCACCTTTCCTTTACGAATTCTGGCCTTAGCTCCTGTAATGTACATTATGTTCTATTGTAGTGGGTTAATGAGTTTTTCAACCTACGCTTTGTTATTTTCCTCAAAAATGAAAGTTTTACATCATTAATGTTTGAGTTTTTGATTAGTAATTCAGACCAAAGGACTTACGCTCGATTTCTATTAAAAAATAAATTGATTCGAACCGAGTTTTGAGACTTTCTCATTGTGATTCAAATCAAAAATATTAGCAAGTCGGTCCTCATTCCTCATGAGCTTCATCGAGTTTTCTAGTGCTTCCGTAGCAATTCTCTTGTTCCACTTTTTCTTTTGTTGATTTCATGTGAACAAAATTATGTCACCTTTCCCGTAACCCAAACAATGTAATTCACTAAATCACCAAAATAGTATGGCGTCATGTTAAACCATTCGAAAAATGGATTTAAAAAAATGCTTCTTATTAACCTCTGTTAATGTTATACTGCATGCAATTATACAAAGCGATAAAAATGCGTAATTAAAGCTATAAAACACATTTATTTTGCCGAAGAAATGTCAAAACAATTAGCAATAACTTTATCGTCAATTCCGTGTTTCCGCTTCAAATATCCACCCATTACTTTTCTATGATGATTTACTATATTTATTTTAAATAAAATAATCTGACGCTCCTTTGTGAGTGAATGACACAACATGGAGTTTAATAAATACAAAATTTGTTTGTATCAATGGTCTGAATTAATAGCGAATAGAAATTAGTACAAGCATATTTTACAGCAGCGTATTTACATGGTAGCCAACTATTCTAAACAAAATTATATTGTACAGATAATTTTTAAATTCTAAGTGAAATTAAATTTGCAATTAAATAGACTTGTGTTGATCGGATTTATATACAAACAATATAAATTCACTCCGATCAAAAATTGTGTTTTCTTTCTATTGTGTTTAGTAGACAGTGTTTTTTCAACAATCTTGGTAGCATGTGTGGAGTACATGACTATGGACGAAATAAATGTACTGTTTACAAAATAATTTATTTAATTACTTGGATAGGCTTAATTTCTGTCATTTTAGTTCATTTACTTCGAAATCCAAAGATTGTAATTATTAATTATTTATATTCACACGATTTGCATTGAAATGCAAGTTTAAAGAACTAAATTAAATAATTCAACTTTCGATTGGGTTAAACAGAAACCACCCGATAAGCAAGTTTTTAAACACTAAAAATATACTTAACAATTTTTATATCAACACTCAATGTGTTCACATTATTCGGTAGACCCAGTACCCAGTCATCACCTTTCTCGGTTTTGGTTTCCAGGGATACACGCAAACTTCGATGGATCATTTGCAAGCGCACGGCTTGAACGGCGCGGCGGTTACGTTTACCACCATAGTTCGCTGGACAAAATAAAATACAGTAGGCCAATCTCAGATTTGGTTAAAATTTCTCATCCCAACAACGCATTCGTACTGATTTAAGTTTCCATTTCGATTGGGACTCACTGAACCGTGATTAACTTCTCTGCTCCCAATTTCCAGCCTTTACTATTGCTATTCCCATCATCATGCATCCCAAGAGGCTCAAAGTAAATTCTCCATGTCCAGTCCACTCAACTCGACCGTCTCCTTGTATGTCCAGAAACCAGATAGCAATCCAGATCTTATTTAACTTTTATACACATTTCATGAGCTGACAAGACAAGGGAAAGTCCAAGAAGTCTGTAACCAAACATTACCAACATTAGAGACTTAGTTACTGGATAAGATTTAGTGGCTCATCTGAAGCAGACGAGCTGGAGTGAAGGACTCTATTGTTCAAACAATCCAAATCCATTTACCCTCCATCCAACTCCAGACTTGTTGTTTTAACCGGATTTATTTATGCGCCCCTTCCAAGAGATGACTCGGGCTCGGATGGATGTCGGATGCTTTCTCCAACGTATTTAAGACTCGAATCTGGTCTGGACCCAATCTGCATGGGAACCAAGCCTCAAACCCCTTGATGCCTTAAGTAAGAACGGATTTTTTTCTCCCTCCTTAAATCCCAGGTGTAAATCCTCTGTTATGCTCCTTCCTCTCAATTTCGTTGAGTGAGTCAAAGTCTAAATAATGTTGACACAATGGCCATGGCTCTGGCTCAGTTCTCCAAAAATTATTTGACAGGTTTTTGACATGTGTTGACGCTTTTCGTGTTTACATGAACTTGGACCTTGGAACACACGACTCTTAATATCCTCTGAATGAATCTTGGTTTAAGCTGAGGATTAGG
>JAQFYU010001279.1:0-15549 GCA_034694905.1 Ceratophysella granulata | reverse complement strand
GCAGAGATTATTCTAATATTTTAGTACATCTGTGATATAAATTTGGTTCAAATTGGATGCGATTTCGATACCCCTCCAATTGTCCGGACTCCGGACAAGCGGCCCAGTCTGGCCCTCGTATACTGTAACTGCAGGACGCTAAATGCAAAATATTCATACGTTCATGAGAAAATTCTATTCAAACAACGTACAACGTAAATGATGCAAATCCATTACCGAAAGACTCGTTCGCACTAAAATACGAAGCAAAAATAGATTTTATGCAAAGAATACAGATATAAATTCCCAAAAATTAATGCTTGTTATAATCTGGATTAAGCCAAGCTTTTAAATCGTAATTAGAAAAACATAGATTGAAATTAAATTAAAATTAAAATTCAGGGATCTCTGACATATCCGCGGACCATTTATTTTTTCTGTCAAAGGAATGTTAGAATAGATTGAAATAAAACCGCGATTTTCAACATTACTAAACTACGTAGGCATCACAAAAACTATAAACTTGTGAAAATGCACGAGTCGAAAACGAATAGTAGAAAATGGTAGATTTACATTACAACGTGTTTTCATTTTAATAAAGTGCAAAAATCTATTCAAAACCACAAAACCTAGAAAAACATGAAAATAAGCATTATGATCTTCGAAATTTGAAAATTCTTCAGCGTGCGCTCCGAAAAATGATTTTTACATAAGAAGCCTCCTCTTATGTAAAAATGAAATTAATATCTTCGAAAACTTCAATTTTGTGCCCTTTGCCTTTTGTACTTAGAGACTATAATTTAATCCACTAAAAGTCATTGAAACACTGTTGCCAGGCAGTAACTCTTTTGACTGCTTTGTAACGTGAATACTTGAGGCCTGCAGAGACACGGAGATGGATGAGGAGCTCATAGAAAATGCCTTCTGCTTTCTCTCTCAGGTGTAGCACAAAAGAGAACATAATGACTCGGTTGAGGGAAAGCACGCTTTCCATTTCATGGGAAGTGAAGAGGCAGCACTAGAGAAAGTGGAATAAGGCCTTGCACGCGTTCCCTGAACAGAACTCAGCTCGAAGGCTCATAAATCAGGATTCGGCGTCTTCAATTAATCCCCCGCCCCACACACACAGACACACTAAGGAATTCAAGCTTCTAACGCACGCCTGTCGGTGGCTGTCCAGCTCAAGCCACAACCTGAAAAATACAACTAAATTAGTGGATGTAATAATTCATGCGTAAGGAATAATTATAATTATAAGCCGATTACTTGGGTCTACTTTGTGTGAACAATGGTGTATACCATAAAGCGCTGCGTTGACATTTCTGGAGACAGTATTAGGACGTACTGCGTGAGTTTACGAGTTTAGAGCCCAATCAATATGCTGTAACTATGTCATGCCAATGTGTATGCTTTTTGTATAGATGGAAATTCAGGGGAAGGTTACGTAATTTTGGTATAACTCTTCGACACAGGACGTACGACGCACTGCATTGGGTGAGTGTATGCGGAATTGGTTTACTCCTCTCTGATCCGAGCGGAAGAGAGTGAAATGACATTCTGTAAATATTTTGGTGTGAGTGAAACATTGATCTGCTCTCATGAATTTGTAAAGGAAAGAATCTTCCTTCGTTCCACCAGGAAATGATCTTCATCATCATCACAGATAATTAGATAGAAGTAGTCGTATACTGTAAAATAATGGTCGAAGTATGCACTAAAATATACGAGAAGAACTACAATATTGTGCATACAGAAAACAATGATGCAAAAAAGATTTATGCGAAAATACGCAATTTTTGAAAGGAAAATGCTCCAGTCAGCCAAGATGTAAACAGGCAAAAATACAGAATGTCGAAAGATTAAAACTAAATTCAAGGCGAGACAAATTTTGAATTCCAAAAACAGGCACTTGTCAAAAACAAAAAAAAAAGTGGATAATATTTTTCAATAGAGTACTATAGGGAAAATATCTTCAAAAAATGTCGAAGTATACAGCAAAAATTCAAAAACATGGAATAAAACTTAATTCGCCCTCAAATTATAAATCGTGGAAATATAAACTCAAAACCTGCAAAAATATTATGTTTAAAATTATTTTTAAAATTCGTATATTAAGGTAGGTAGGAATCGCTGAGATCTTAAGCTAATTAACTAAGATATAATAGCCACTGGGAAAATATGTTTTTACATAAAGCATTTCCCTATACAGTGATACTACGCAAAATTCAATTTTACAAAATTGAATCTGTCGTAAATTGCCAATATATCCTAAAATAACGAGTTCCAAATTCGGAATTAATGTTGTAAATTGAATTTTAAATTAGGTCCATCCGACATGCGTTCAACTGATGCAATGCTGTACCAGAAATAGGCCCAGAACAGGCCAATCATGGCCAGAGTTAAATTTGCCCAAAATACTGAATCTAATTTAGACGAAACTAAAATGATTTCCACTACTACTTCCAGCTAAGAAATAATAGGAAAGCCCATCTTCGTCTATAACCGCAATTAGACGAGCTTAAACGAGTTGTAGTCGAAGGAAGAGTAGATAAGCCTGAGATATAAAAGGAGAGATCGTCATAAAGATCAGTTTGTCATTATGAGTTACTAAATGCTGGAGCAGTCCATCCTGCAGTAGATCCCATGGGTATTTTTATCATGTGCGTGTGGAAAAAAATAAATACACAAAAGTGCGTTTTTTCTTCTTCTCCTTGTCTAAAGTTCATTCACTTCTGTCAAACAAAAACACAACAGGCCCACACGTTCTTTTGCCTTCTCTGCCTCCTTTTCCTCGTGGCCAAGCAAGCCAGAGAGTCAGTTGGTAACTCTTGAATGCTTCATCCAGAAACTGGTGAGAGACATTGAAAAACGCAGTTTTGGGTAGGAGAGGGTGGGGTGGGCACGATAGGCCAGAAGGGGCATATGGCATTCTTCCGTTTGCATATGTAGTATCCCAAAATCCCAAGTCACAAAGTTCTGACTTCTGGCAGAACTTGCATCTCAAAACTGATCAAATGTTCTCACCTGTTCAGAAATACAGGAAAATGTGGTATAACTAGGCACACCGACTAATCGATCCTCGCTTAAAACCTTCTGTTATGACTGCCTGTACCTGTTTCACGGATTACATATCGGATCGGTAACTCGACTTCATCTGTGAGTTTGAAAGTTCGCCCTCGGATCGACCTCCATTTTAAATTCGAACAAAAGCAAATAGTAAATGCTTAAATTTTTTAAATATTTTTACAGGTTGGATGGATTGATTTTGTAGAATATGTATTGATCTTTTGGCCATATTGGCATCTACTCTTATCTACTATTGCATTGTCTTTTGCATCAACAACACTGTTTTTTAATATTTCATTTTTTATTACGTATTTTGCACATATTTAAAAGTTTTTAATATTTCAGTGCATATTTCTGCACATCTTTTGACGTTTTTTGCGTCAACTCTAGGTTGCTAATATTTAACTACATATTTTTCGCATCCATTAATTTGGACGTATTTGCACCAACGTTGGGTTCTATTAATTCACTGCATATTCGGCACATATTTTGATGATTTCGCCTGCATCGTTCAGATATTCCTAATATTCCTAACCTACCATTGAAATATCGTCCATGTTTTTTTACCTTTCACTGCGAAAAAGTGAGCTTATCTGATCAGTTTAAAAATCCCTGAGTTTTTTTTTTTATTAAAAAAAAATGATTTCTTCTTCATTCTTTCTTTAGCAACTTAAACTTGGTGCGAATGTCGCACGAAAAAATTGACCATAAGGAGCTATAAAGTTTGTTCTAAATTAGGCATCATGCATCCGCAGACCAAGGTGAAAGTTTGACCCGCTCCGCTGATTAGCATACCATAGCTGTTGATGCCTCGTTGAAAAGGTAAAATTTTGAAGAAAAGATGGGTTCGTATACAGAATGTTTTAACAACTGTATATGTTGAAGGTTTCATACTGTCAAAATTGCGTTAAATTCACTCATATTTGAAATCCCAATTTATTCAAAACGGTAACGTTAAACTAAACGTTGGTTGACCAAGTCCAACAGGGCATACTTTCCCCATATGCCCTATAGCTACTATAAATAGGAAAATGTAAACTATTGATACGGTTATAACGCGATAAAACGCATTTTCATTCTCGTGATCTAAAAATAGATTTATTTGATTGAAACTAGTGCGTATGTATGGGGCTATTTTGAGTGGATAGGTTGATAGAAGAAGAATACTGTTGAGCTGCCGAGTTGAGTTTTGAGAGCTGTGTCCTAAATTTCGATTTTCTGATGGTCTCGTGTACGTTGAATAAGATCCAGTGTGAAGCAGGCTGGTGATCCTGAGTGCACGTGGAATAGGAAGAAGTGACTCGAGTCTCGAGTTCAACGAACTCCCTTCCTTCTTTCCTCACTGCCACGTGTGAGAGAGTTTTTTAGGGTTTCCAAGCCTCCGAGCCCATTGTACGCATTATCTCTCTATAGTTCATATAGCGAGGGAGGCATTCATCTAATACCTTCTCAAACAGGCCTCTGTGGACATGTCGTAGTCCCGAACACGCAAGACCTTCCAATGTCAACTGACAGAATTCACGATTCCAGTCACTAGACAATAGCTCATAAGCCGATCATCGACTGGAGATCAGATTCATTTGGCACAAGGGTTTGATTTTAAATTGCTTTGCCTATTCCAGCAAATTAGAGAGTTCTTAGAGGCTTGAGTTGAGAAACATTCGTTTTTGTAAAAAGTTTACTGTTGAATACATGGAGAATTCCAAGTGAATCAATTAGACCCAACAAGAATTCGCCAAATTTAAAAAACTGATTTCACCGCACCTAAAGCTGATAAAATTGTAACACATTGATTATTGATTCCAAAATGGATGAAAATCTAATCAACTGAGCCCAAAATAAGCGAAAATTGAATTTATTGCTCCCGAAATGATAATATCCATAACTATTTGCACCTGAAATTGTCGAAAACCAATGCAATATTCCTGAAATAGGCAAAAATCCAACCCATTTATTCTAAAACTTGTAAAACCCTACTTTGATACTCCAGAAACATACGAAATTCGAGCTGCGTAGTACTCCTAAAATTGGAAAATATCATTGCGAAAAGTACGGCTACTGAAACTGTCAAGTTGTCAATGTGCTTGCTCAAAATATCAAATATCAAAAACAAACAGAAACCTTCCAAAATATTCGAGAGAATAACCGATATATTCCTCCTACTATTGACCATATTTTTGAAATAGCCGTAGCTTAATCAAGTTGATAAAGGAAATTTATCATCAGACAAAAAATGAGCTAAACAGCATTTAATGTGGATCAACATGTTCAAATTCGTAATATTATTGGATAAAATCTAACGTATTAAACCTATTTGGTGCAAATCTATTGCATCACTTCAAAAACTTGAAAAATTTCTGTAATGATCAGATACATAGGCGAAAGCCTAACTGTGTTGCTTTCTAAATAGAACAAAACCCAATGTGCTGATCAAACGGTCCAAAATATTTCTCAAAAAATTCACTGAGTTCAAAATTGATCGAGTTCGAAGTGGATGCACTAAGAACGCGTCTAAATTTTTGCCGACAATTTCGGGGAAAGATTTTGGAATATTCTTGAACTTCAAAATACAATTAGCCTAAAAACATTTCAAACAAATATTTCTGGATTTTAGATAATCTCTTGGAAACAAATAAGCTGCTTCGATATTTGAATTATTCAAAATTGGGCTTTAGATTTGAGCTGCGAATCCATAAGACGGATATTATTTCTTCCCATAAGAATATCCGAATTCGGGGACAAACATTAGATAGTGAATTTAAAAACCGAAGAATCCTGATACTTGATGATGAACTTGAGGCCTAAGACAGAATGTACGCAATGCAGTTCCTCATCGTCAACTCCTTGTTGAAGGAGATCTTCATCCAAGAATTCGATCCCATGCTCTGCCCCATTGTACTCCAATGTAATCTACGCTGCCTGGCTCTACCAATATACAAATAGAGGGGGAAAAACGTCAAGTCAGGCTCAATTCCTTAATATTCACTAGAATCGAAGAATAGAACAAAACAAAAAAGGCCAAGCCTTCTAGATTCCTCAAACTAGATCCCAATAAAACATTTGGAAGACAGACGACATAAGTGGCCTAAAGAATTGATTCCCATCTCGATGCGGTTTCCCAACTTGTCACCGGTTGACAATAACTGTACTTTCTCTGGGTAAACAACGGGGCTCATCACAATCATATTCTAAAAATGTGAAAATTATGCAGGCCTCTCCGAGCTGACGTTCCTTGAGTTTAATATAAAAATTGCTCCTAGAATATTGATGCTAATGCCAAACTGATCTGATATGTTCAAAGTTTCAGAAAATAAAACCGTAATCTGGAAATGGAATCTCAGGCGCCTAGAACGTTTCGTGTCAATTTGGAATTCAAACCCGGGAATAATTGAGTACATATCCTATCCATATAATTATGTTCTCAGCCCTCATAAATTAGCAGGCGGGTGTGACCAGGAATTTTTTTCCTATTTTTCCATTAGGTTCAGGACGTAGTGAAAAACACGAAGGTAAGAAGGGCAGAAGCTGATGAAATTCATCTTGGTCAAGTCGTCAAAAATGAAGACGTGTTAACGGGACCTAGTTTTTTATTTACTTTGTTTACGCTCTTTCCTTTTAATGTTTTAAAAAGAAAACTTTATTGTTGTGTGGGATGTTGTTGACCTCAATCCTTTCATAATAGTGAAATAGGAAGGGTGGTACATTCTACTTTGTGTACAATGTACGTACAAGTATAACAGGATCAATCCTATGAGTGAGCTGCGTGCTGGCGTTCTCAGTTTGCATAGCATTTTCTCAGGGTTCGACGTCGTCGTCGACGTTCAACGTCAAGAACTGAACCGGAGGAGGAATGACCAGCTCCTAATTTCGTGAAACCCTTTCTACTCCTTCTTCATTAAACTTTCAAAAAACTTTATTGCGTTGTTCAAGATTTTGAGCATTTTTTTTGCTTTGTTCTCAGGTCATTAATAGGAGTCCATCATGGCACAAACAAGAATCGGACAGACTTTTGAAATACGTATTCCTGTTCGTCTGTCTTCAGAAATACCTGACGACTCGTTTCACCTTCGTACTCGCAAGAAATAATTAATCTTTTGTTAAAAAGTATATGATTTAAGCGATTTTAAAGATGCTTCATGATGACGGGTTCAAATTTTCATTTGAGATCTTGGGTTTGAGTTATGGGTGTTTTTAAATTACCCCGATACCTTTTTCGCGAAAAAACATATCGAAAATGACTAATTTGACCGAATTCTGCGGAAATAAACAAAATTAAAATATTAAAATAGTGAATTTTGAAATAAAAATTGATCATCCCCCAAAAATAAATTTACTGATCACAAAATTCGTAAAAATGGTCATTCCGCTTGATTCAAAATTGACACAAATGCCTAACAGAAAACCCTTGGTAGATGGATTCAAAACCTTAATTTAGCGAAAATTATAATGCCAGATCAACTCAACCAATAATTTCACATAATTGTTATGGATTTTGCTACTGCTAAATCAGCAAACAAAAACTTCCTATTACATATTTTTTATTTCGCAGGATTTTTGTCAGAAGCGTTTCTGCCAATTCAACCGAATACACAGAAATTGGGACTTGCGACCAAAATTATCGCATAAAATGCCTAGACATTCAGTGTGCATTGTGCAAACAGTCTGTGACGAACTGCGAACGCAAAGTATGAAAATTGCAGTTAATTTGACGAAATTGAAAATATGCTGAATTATTAATGAAATCCGTCCAAACATACCAAATCCCAATATTTACCTAAAGCAGCCTAGTATCGTTGGTAGATTGTATTTGGTTGCACTCGTTTGGAAGGAGAATCGCATTCTTATGGAGTCAAGTCAATCCAATTCCCATTATGTAATCTATGTCACACACATATCATCCCACGACATAACAACAGAAGAGTTGAATACACAAAACAAGACGGAGTTCTCGAATATCATGGGTGCGTAGAAGTACAGTCAATCGGTGGTAGTGGCAATAACACGAGAGCAGGACAGGCATTCTGTTTCATGGTTCATGGTGTGAGACGACGACGCAGTGCATCAGCAGTGAGCTTCCCGTACGAATCTGCATTTGCATAACCCAGGTAATCATCACAACTTGAGGTTCTATGTTGTGGTGAAAGCAGAATTCCAGGCGTCGTCAGTTGGGCTCAAGGCTCAACCTGTGCTCTGCTCAGTCCAACGAGTGAAAGGAGTTTCTGCAGGAAGAATTGGAGTCTTTGGAGAAAGTACGTGGAGTCATTCCAGCAAGGTAATATCAAGGCAAAATGTGGCATGTGGCGTGTTTCTTCCATCGGCATCTACCTACGTTCGTGTTCGGTATTGGATTTTTGAATAAAAAATACGCCATAATATATTCTTGAATCCGTAATTTTCAGTCTGTTGTGATCGTCATTTTGTAATTTTCTATTTCTGGTAAAATAATTTTACCTTTGTCCAAAATATGAGAAGCACAATTGTTGGGGTGAATTGTTGGGGTTTCGAGAAGGCTGTTGGCGTCTAGGTTAGGAACCGCTGAACGCGGAGTGACCAGACCACCACTTGGTGGATTCTAACTTTATTGGGTTCTTATCTGTTAAATATTTAAGATTTTAGAAATTGTTTGTGTCATTTCAGCCAAATTCCATGGAAAGAACGCTCTGAGCTTCTCATGTCAACATTTCAGAAACTCTTACATCTTAAAAACGGTTTCTTACCTCGAATTAACCTTGAAGTAAGAAATACGGCAAGTTCGCTTACATATTTCTTACTTAACCCTATTAACAAGTTGAAAATGATTGTGTTTTAAGTTTCACTAGTTGCCCAGCTAAGTTACAACAGAGTTGTGAATTTGCATAATATTTAATCGGTTTACACTCGGTACTATTGCGTTGTACTGTACTGCAGACAGAAGAGTCAACGATATAAATTTTTTGAAGCCCGTGAATATCAAGTTAAAATGCTATTTTCAAGAACCCATTTAGCATTGTCTCACTACGTTGCAATGGTAGTCGAATTAATTCCTTCCGCATAAGGTGACCATCATCAACATTTAAATCTTTGGAATCCAGAATCAGGAGAACTTGAATCGTGTAGGATTATGTTGCCATGACACTATTCACATTTTGACAAAGTTGTTGTGTGACAGATACAGCATACAGGGCAAATGCTCATTATTATAAAGTGTGATGTTTTTCTGGAAATGCTTCCCGAAATTCAGGGGACGTTAACATAAGCCATCATGGCACAATTATTTGGAGGGAAAAGATCCGAGTCATCTCTCGCCCAAGCCAAGCTCTTCGTGTTGTCTCCCAAAAAAAACGTCAGGCTCACTAATGTGCGTTGAAGTAGTGAAGTGCATACACACACCACACACACACACAGTAGTGGCGGTGGTGGTGGTGAGATGTAGTAAGCAGAGCATGAGAATCGAAGCAGAGTTTGGCTAGTCGAACGTAGTACGTGTACGTATTCGTTCGTAGTACGTCTCCGTAAGCTGTTCGCATTTCGGCTTGAGCCAGATCTTGCAGCTCCGGCAGGCAGGCTGGCACCTCAAGAGAGGTGGCGGGGGTGACGCGGAGCTGGTGAGCAAAGTGGAGAGCCAGCCCCCGCCCAGTCCCATGCCGTCCAATGGGATTTGGCCCGCCAACCGTGGCCGTAGCCCCGCCTCCTCCGCCAAACTAACCCAAGCCCTTCTCGACTCAAGCCCGGTCATTGCCCTAGTACTTGGGCAGACGGACGGACGGACGGATCTAGTCCGCTCAGTGACTCCCGACTCAGGCCAGTTCTCGAGAAACCCTTGGCGGGGGCTGGTCGGCGGGCCAGGACGAGGTTTCTGAGGACACTCAACGGTTTTTACACGCGGTCCGCGTGTCAGAGTGGAAGTGTCTTTCCAGAACGGACACCGTGACGTCAGAATCCCTTCACCGCACTGGACACTACTACTCCGAACCGAGAATATTGTGAGACCAAACGTTTTTCTTTGTTTACATCATAATTTCATCCGCAGAATCCGCACCACAATTTTCGTATGGGCGATTTTTCCTAAATTCAAAATTTAAATATTAAAATTTACCACGCACTGTTTTTTTTAGAGAATATTGATTAAAACAGGATTAGCATTCGACAATCATAATACGGAAGTGTGGGCGTTTGTTCAGACATTAGAACATCTCTTCCATGTCAACGTCATTATGGAAATTCGTTCTGCTTTTTGATCTTCCCATACAGAAACTGAAGTGGAAGAGTTAGTTTTGTTCAATTCATCCGAGTCTTCATACATTCCAGATTCCAGTCTGTCTGGTCTTCTAATTTCCTTAGTAATCACGTTCTAAGCTCATGTGATTAAAATGATGTGGATGGGGTTGAATGGATGGCTTGGCTTTGGGTTCGAATTCCATTTAGGCTGCATAGAGTAACAGGTCCGGGTTTTAAGCTCGCATCACAGATCACAGAGACAAGCCATAAAGTCTGGTGCTCTGAAATGGCTCGTGACGCCTCTGCCACGTGTGTTCCGTCTGTGGTGGTTCAAATTTTTGGATTTCTTTGAGACAATAGGCTAATAAGCATTTACATCTTGAATTTCAATTTGAGTTTTGATGTTGATTCGTATTTCGTATAATGGCATTCAATTCACTCTTCTGCTTCGTCTTGCACATTGCATGGTTAAAATAATGAGTTGGGAATACGGGAGACGCCAGGCGAGCAGGAACCTGTTTTCCTGACTCTAAACTTTTATGAAGAGATGCATTATTGTTCCTCTCGGATTACAACAATGCTCTGACGCAGATGTTGATACGAGACCAAAGTACTTGGGATTTACATTTCTCCACTGATAACAGAGATACATATATAATTCCCACTGCCCTGGAGCAGTACTGCCTTGTTTTGGTAAAAAAAACATTGCATTGTTGTTGACTTCATTCCGTGTGGATCCGTGTATCCTGCTGAACTTGACTACTGAGGCGCCTCACCTGAACGCAAAGGGTTGTCCGTTGCCCGCAAAATCTGTCATGTCAGTTTCCGAGCTTTTCCTGCCCTTCAACTTACATTTTAATATGTTAATAGCTTATTTTTTTTACTGGGATCATGCATCCAAAGCAACTTTTCAAACGGCTTCACATAATTTGCCATGCAAAAAACTGGTTATTAGTTTTTTTGGCGGGCTATAATTTCCACGTTCAGAGAAGTGTGCTTAGCGTAGTTTGGAATGCTGACACTTCCCCAGAAAAATGTGAGTCATGCCCAAATCCAAGTAAAAAGTCAGCTTAAATTTTCAAGAACCAAAAAACCTCCCACATTCCTTTTCTCGTCTGGCCAGGCCCGTTTTATTTCTGGGAGAAACACTCTTCTTAGTCCCAAAAATCCCGTGTCCCGTGCCAAGAAAGGAGAGAACGTCCCGAAAGCGAAGCTCGTGGTGGGCACACTCCCGCCACTCATGACTCAGAAGGTTCTAGAAGGGTAAAATAGCGCGGGAACCGAGTCAGGCGTAGGAATAAAAACGTTGTCAGAAAAACCCCAGCCCAGCAACTCAGGGCTTACAAGAATTGTCCGTCCCCTCATGGTACTTGGTCCCTTTTT
Source organism: Ceratophysella granulata (assembly GCA_034694905.1). Lineage (NCBI taxonomy): Eukaryota > Metazoa > Arthropoda > Collembola > Poduromorpha > Hypogastruridae > Ceratophysella > Ceratophysella granulata. The sequence goes on along the minus strand of JAQFYU010001279.1, from coordinate 3,924 downwards.
GGCAACCTACCTGCCAGTAGTGCAAAAAAAATCATTGGGGACCGGAAGGGGTCGGTTCTCATTCGAGCATTCTCGTTCAGGGGTTGGGTGGTGGAAGTTTTCTGGGGGGTTCGTGTGTGTGGTGCCAGGCCAGGCCAAGCCAGCATTTGCGAATCCACGTATTTCGCAGTTAGGCACTTGTATGTATGTAGAGGCGGGTGGTGGGATGCGAAAAGAAAACGGAGGAGGTTTAGTAGTCAGAGCAGGTCCCCAGTCCCCACCACCAAACATTCAACCGTGATGATGACGCCAGGATAGGAGCCCAAGCCAAGCCAAGCTCTTTTTTTTCTTTCTATCCCATCATCATCTTCACAATTCGCAAAATCCAAAAAAAAGCCTCCTTAAAATACTCACGCACTTCACTCAGGCCACGTCAGGCGTGATTTGGTACTGGGTCCGAGCAGAGAACTGAATTGAACACAAATTTTTCAAACGTGCTACGCAGAATAATCAAGTTTACATAATATTGGTTTTTATTTTAGGTTGGGTTCCAGTGTTTTTCCAAAGTGTGTTTTCTCAAGCTGGACTGGATTTTATTGCGGAGAATGGAAGATTTTTGGCGGTATTTTGGACTTGTCAAGTTTTTGAACGGTGATTTTGCATAGGGGGGAGATTAGGACGTTGGCGGTGAAATACGTTGACCCCGTCAGTCTTTTTCTCTCTCCTATATCGAACACCGTTAGTCATCATCATCAGTAAGGTCAAGATCGTCAAATGGTCAACTTTTGGGTGCGGATATTGGAACATTGGACCTGTCAAGAAAAATGGCGCCAAAACCTGGTCCACACACATCATCCTCCCTGCTATTGTTTCAACAAATGCTGAGGGCTTCCTGAAGCCAATCTCCAAATTCAGCACAACGGCCAGTGCCCATTCCTATTTGTATTAATTATATCATCAATGTTAAGCTTCAAGGGCCTGTATGCCTTATATATTTTAAGTTTTACATGAAATTATTAAAAATTAGTACAGTTTGGGCCTTTTCCAAAAATCTGATGCAATGTAGCTCATGAATGTGTGAATGGAGGGCAAAGGAGATTTACTACGCAGCAAAAAAGTCTTGCGAATCTGTTTGAAGTGAAGAGAGGAGCATCTCATGAAGATCATCATGCAATCATCCACTAATGAACAGGTTAAATACGCAGTCAGAGTCCAGTCCACTGTCTCGTCCGTCTCTTAAGTTGGCCGTTATGTTTCCCTTATTTATCTTCATCACTTTTTTTTAAAATGCGGAATGAATGAGTAGAGAATCAAGTTGGCAATTTCCAGATTCCAGATTGGCATTTTTTTCTTCATTTGAGTTCTTTTAGCATGAAGCATGATGCGTTCATCCAGTTGAGGACGTGGAAGGTGCTTCCCTCGCTTCCACGTATGCCGTTTCATTTGAGTTCATTATTTTGCTCATGCTAATCTCCTTGGCTTGAGCTAGCTTGGCTGGAACTGATCCTGTCCGTATATGTTAACCGTTGGAAACCTTTCAGCGCCAAAAACTCCTCTCTGCAAAAAGCCTGATTAAGTCATCGACTCATGCAATTCGCATCTCGCGGACGAATCCTACACTTGACCGTTGGGAAAATGAAATGAGGAGGGTATGCATGAGAAGGTGAAATTAAACCAGCATCCCCAAAGTCGAAAGTTTAAGCCCATGTCGGAGCATAATGGGATGGATGTTAAACGAGGTTTGGTATTTAGGCATTTTGGCGAATTTGTTTTGTCCTAATATTTGTATAGCCGTAGTTAGTCGCTTGTGGTCAATCGGATTTCATTTTAATTGGAAAATTTGGGAAACACGACTCGGGTGATATGCAACAAATTAATACATAATTTTCTTATTGTCAAGATTTGCCTCCACTTTAATATCAACGCTTGTTTCTATATTGCAAAAATGCGATTTTAATGATATTCAAAAAAGTAATGCATGATTTTAGAAATTTAGATCATTTTTTGGCGAATATTGTTGCTAACCCCAAATCGACCGAAATTGGAAATTGGGCTTTGATAGGATGCATTCGCTGATAAGGTCATTTATAGTTGGTTTATTTGAGAGCATTTTACACTTTACGTCATATTTTGCCAATACCAAGGTTTTAGGCTTCCGATGCCGCAATTTTTCACTTTTGAAACCATTTGATTTACATATTGGACGCAGCGAATTTTATAATAATGGAAGATTTGAATAAAATGCAACACTTCTTAAATTATGGAAAGAAGTGAATAGGTAAATTTTGAAAAACGGATTGGTTTTTGAATTAACAGAATATATTATGTATGCTACATTTTACTAATTTTGACCTTGAAAATGACCGTCGTGAATTCTGGGCACCCAAAAATAGAATTATATTTACAGATCACTTTCAAGTCTAAGTTTTAACGGTGAACTACGTTGAAGCTTCATCTCCCACCAAAAATTAAAAGATAAACCCTAGGAACACAACCTTGAGTAGATTTTTGCGAAAAAAGATAAAGCCATGGCCCTGGCGCCTTCTATCTAACCAACTCTACCCTACCCGTGCATTTTTGTCTACACAGAAAAATAAATTGTTTGGCGTGGGGAAGCATCGGATCGGAAGAGTCCAACGGGGAAAAGGAGCTAGGGCTTGCGAATTTCTCCTGTACACATTTTTTTGGCGAATCCACATTGTAGGAACCTGGTGTGGTTCCTCTAATAGAAGAGGCTCAAAACATGCCTAAATTTTTTAGGGAGAGATTCAGAAAATAGACGAAAGCGAGGGGGAGCACCGATGACGAGTCGTCGGGCTGGAATAATAGCCTGATGCGAAAAAGGGGAGCCAAACACAAGTATTTCGGGGCATTAGGCTTCCTTTCTTCATTTTTTGCACGTAGGGCAGGTTTTTTTTCCCAAGTTGAAAGTAAATAGTGAAAATAGAAAATGGAGAATTTGGCCAGCTGAATTTCCCAGGCTTTCCGTTCTTAATTGAATGCAAAATGGCATGTTTCGGGTCTCGAGGCTTCGAGTAAATGCATTCTTTGTCCGAAAAGATTGAATATTGCGTGTAACATGTGGAGCGGGGGATCATGCACTTCGATTTTCAATAATATCGAGTACTTTGCGAATTCATTGCCAAACACAGCACCATTTCCATATGAGACTGGCAAAAAGGCAACCGACGCTGCTTTAATCTTGTAATTCCTCCAATTTTTATAAATTATTCCAGTAGAACCAGTTTTTCCTTTCTGTGTTAGAATTTATCATTAGCCATATGGTGAAAGTGCGACTAGACTAAATTTTCGCACAGCAGACGGACAGTATGCATTCTTTGACTATTACCCTTTACCATTTGTCAGATTAAAATAATATGCAATGCATGGCGGATGTGAGAATTATCGCACTTTGAAAAATTCTATAGCAACAGTGTAACCCGTGCTGTTAAAAAATGAACTGTCGCCACTGTACAAGGAAATTTGCATTTTGATTTTAAATAGAAACCTTAAGCTCAGTTTTCCAATTTAAAAAATTAGCTACAAAAATTGAAGTATAATAATATTGAATTATAAATGCTTAATAATTACGGGATCTGCAGTAGTCAAGCTTCGATAATTAATAAGAAAAATACACAATTTCATGTTAAAATTTTGACTATTCTTTTTCAAAAATTTCCATAATTACTAATTACTCTATACTCATTAAAAAATCCTTTAAAAAATGATCGTGACACGTTAGTGGCTCCATTGCAGATTAAACCAGCCTACAGAAACATTTTCCGATTAATTTGATGACTCATGCGACATGCGACATCCCGAAATTCCAATACTCGAATCATATTAATAGGAGTAAGCATTAAGCCTTGTTCACATAGCTTCTGCGATCGCGATTTTGAGTTGCGATTGCGATTTTTCTCAAAATGCGATATCGCAAAAGCATTC
>JAQFYU010001278.1:0-15550 GCA_034694905.1 Ceratophysella granulata | reverse complement strand
TCACCCCTTGTCTAACCGTCTAGTCTTACTACATCTCTCTGCTATGCCAAGGGATTAAGCATAAGCATAGCACAACTTCCAAGGAGTTGGCTTCCGTTTTTTACATTTAGTGTATTTATGTTCAGAGCCCAAAATACATTGTCTGGTGCAGGTGCCCTAATAATTTACAATTAGGTTTTAATTTTTGCCTTTTATAACCAAATGCCCAAAAAATAAATGTTGTATTTTTATAACGAAGATTAAGCAAAATAAACTACTTTTAAGTTTCTTATTGTTTCGTAGTAACCAGGAAAGCATAACGACATATTGTTTTAAATTCACACAGTACAACAAATGTGCATATACAAGGTCAAAGGTCAAAGGTACACAAAAATATGGAAATTGCGCTACATATCTAACGAAATTGTGAAACAAAAAAAATTTTGAAACAATTCTCCGAAATTGATTTTCCGGCTCTGATTTTGGGTGTGACATACAGGACGAATCAGCGATTTATCTTAAAAATCCGTTCAATCGAAGGAATAACTCGAAGCAAAAATAGATTTTACTGAAAATATCGCATATTTTATTAAATTTCTGATTTTTATTAAAAATTTGAGGATATGCTTCAATATTGTATTCGTAAGGCACAAAATCCTAAAATGTCAACTTATTGCTAATTTCAGGTAAAATTTAGAAATGAACTTGAATTACAGATTTTCTATAAAAAATAAGCTATTCAATCAATCAAATAGCAAACTTGATGTAACCTTCCTTCACCCATACCCAATCAACTGTGTGTTAAATTGGTCCACTTTAAAAACCATCGCACTGATATTTGGTTCACAGTTAAAAACAAGATGTAATAACATTGTTTAATCCTAACCTTTGCAAACACGAGACATACTTTATGGCTCACCCTGTACATATGCAGTGGCAGGAGCACGAAATGCTATCCTGATCTCGGATTTTTTTACTCCGCTTGCGAAAGAAAAGCCCAAAATTCCTAAGACGTTAACACCAAGTGCTAAAGTACAATTTAGGCTAATAGTTGGGCTGGCAGGTGAGTGTGTGCGTGGGAGCAGGAATAATTGCTCCAATAAAACCTCATTAGAACTAACCCAGAAGATACTCATTAGTTCCAGCCCAAGTTCCAAAACACACTTGAATGAGCCCATAAGCAGGACCAGATTCATATGCTTATTTACAACTCAGACTCCCCAATCTGTTGGTTTACGACTATGAAAACTTGGTCTTAATTGAGTTTGTAATTTAAGGAAGAGCTTGAATATTTTATAACTAAAAGTTGGAAAGTCAGGAGGCTGAGGAAAAAAAGTTAGGAACTTGGCTCAGATAGCATGAGGAGAATTTATAGAAAAGTCTCGTCTCTGGATGAATGACTGCACGATGGTACACTGTTCCCCAGTATTATGGAATAGTTCAAAAAGTTAGATGCAATACGAAGAGTTCCAAGTATGATCTCTATGCCCACGTCTGTATTAAAATACAAATGGAAAAAAGTTGAGAGGAAAAGTTGGAAAGTATTCACAATGTCATCCAGGCTAGGGTCCAAATTCCAGTCGAAGATCCACATATGTCAAGGGAAGTACAATACAGGGTGACTTCCGAGAAAATTGCTTTGAGAATTTGGTCAATTTCGATCGGTCATGTATGCGTGGTGAATTCATTTGGAAAGGCTCGTATGAAAAACAATCGGCCCAATTTATTTTGTACTAAAATAAATAAATAAATTCAGTTTTATGCAAAAAAAAATGAACATTTCGAAAAATTGAATATCTGATATAAGAATCCAGTAACTAAGTTTTAACACCATGACGCAATGTTGATAAAAATAAATTAAAAATGCCATAACAAGATAAACATAAAAACAAAAAATTGCAAAAATTTAAATAGAAAATCAATATTAAGGATTATATTTTAAAATTTCAACGTAAAATTTAAATTCAAAAATGTTCAAAAACTTGAAATAATTAATTAATTTTACAAAGAAGTATTAGATTAAGCACCTAGATACATCAAATATGCGAACCTCGTATGCACTTGTAACACATTTAAATATGTAAGAAATATGCAAAAATAAGCAGTTTAAAAGACTCAAAATTCACAAAAATAGCTACATTTTAAATTTAATTTTTTTGTCTATTCTAAAAATTAAAACTCTGAATAAATTCAATCTTGATGATGCAACAATTCAAAAACGAAAGTCAATCAAAAATGGAAATATGCACTTGAACAATAGAACATGAAAAATATGCACTTTAAAAGATTCAAAATGCACTAACCTTAGCTAAATTTCAAATTTTAAATAAATTTTAGTGACAGACAGTAAAATTGAGTATCCCAGAAACTTTCACCAAATGTAGTCAACATGCCTTCTCAAAAATAAAGACATGGACTAAAAATTAGGAAAATTGCTTAAGTTATATTTAAAATGCTATTTGTTCAAATTTTATGCACTTTTTATGAATTTAAAAAACTATTCAGAATCCCCAAAGCGTAAGTTTAATGGATCTAGAATTGTTAAGCACAGATCCTATATAGCCTGCAAGATGCACCATGTGTCCTGAGAGACTTTCACCCGCCCAAGCATATGTCAGTGCTTTCACCATACGCAAGGATAAAAGCTCGTGTCCCAGGAGAACAGCATCGTCTTCAACAGCTGAGATGATGAGTCTGTGGATCTTGAGTATTTATGCTAAAATAAATAGATTATGGAGAGGGAAGTAAAAGGAAGATGAAGAAGTTTTGAGTTCCCAAGGTGTGAAGACATGACAGCGCTCAACGTTCCAATTTCTGTGTCTGTATTTTATTTTTATTTTCCCTCCGAGTTCCTTGTGCAGGCAGAGAAAGGAAACCCAAGGGGGTAACTTAAACTCTTTAAACTTTTTCTCAGTATTTTTTCTCGTTAGAGTCCTGATATGCTCTGTCTCGGGCCTCTCCTGTCCTCTGACGTGACTTGACTCTTTGGACTCTGACTGAAACAAAGGGACCATAAAGGGCTTCCAGGCATACTTTCTCATCTCGCTAAAACTTTCCTTATCACTTTGAGCTCTCCCTCCCTTCACTTTTTTCTTAGCCTTGGTGATCGGACCAAATGCCTGGGTCTACGGACCCGTATGAGCCCCCGAGTGCCAACACACACGTGTCAGTGTCAGCAGATTTCGAGAAAAATGTACTTTTACGCGGTTCGTTTAAGCCTAGACTATGTGCTTAAAATAACTTGGGAAGAAAGGTCGGATCGGATGGGTTTGGAAAATGGGATAATTTTAGAGTTGGTTGGAAAGCAGCATGGAGTTTGACATTGAGCTTTCACTAGCTTGAGTTCCTATAATTCCTATCCTAGGAATAGGTTCACAATTTGCTGTAAACAACGCTGTAAGCCTATAGTGTTTGCAGGATCCGTGTATTTTGGGCGGAACGTTGAAATGATAGCAATGCTTCATATTTTTTTAGATTTGTTGTCACTAATTTTCTTTTGCCGAACGATACAGTTTTGTCGCCAAAAAATTTGTCTAAATGCTATTTTGTGCACCATTTATTACACGCGGTTTCTTGCTTAAAACTGTATTTTTGGCTTTCAATTTGCGTCGAGCCCGCCAACACTGCATTAATTTGGTTTTCTTGCGCCCAATACTTTTTGAATTTTGTTTCAAGCCATGGTACAAGTTTGACTCGGCCAAAAATGTCTTAATTAGGCTTCAAAGCCATAATATTACCCGTTTTGTAAGCACGCACAAAGATTTGACTTAATTTAACTTTAAAGTCCGCCTTGAGATTCAGCCTTCACCCTGCACTGCTTCGACACCGATGCCGAACGCGGGAGATTTGAATCCTTGAAGAAAGAATGAGCCATTGAATTAGACAATATTTAACTATTGTAGAGGGCAGTTTCTGTATTCCTATGAACACAGGAACCGATTTTGGAGAGCAAAACACGTATTTTTGTAAAATATAAATATTTGCAAAAGTTTTGCATTTTTGTGGGCAAATACTGATGAGAGGTTTGTATGCAAAATATTCATCTGCCATGATTTGAACGACTCGGACGCCAGGGGGCTATTGACGTGGAAAACGAATAAAACAAACGTGGCAAAATATTCTCAAAAACTTATAACATTTCAAACCATCTTGTTTGTTATTATGCCAATACTATATTGAAATCTGGCATTCACTTGAGATGTTCGAAGTTCCCAATTTGGAAAGCTAAAATATACTCTACGTGGCTAAATTCCTGTGCAGAAGACAGAATCTGGAGTTTTGAGCTGGTTGAACGTCCTGGAGTGATTAGAGTGCGTCTTGAGTCTAACTTTTTCCAGAGCTTCATAATCCCTCAACTTCCTCCCCCTCCCTTCTGACCAATAAAAGTGGAATTCCAAAATCCGAACAAAAGGAAATTGAAGACGAAGAGGAAGAGAAAGTCGGACCGTGAATGTCGTGCCTTTCACTCAGGCCATTTTCTCTGGCAGAAGCTCCCATTGTCATACCTGCTTCCATTTATGCACTCACCTGAACAGCTACACAACTAATGGAAGATCCAATATGTCGTAGCAAACAGCGAGATTGCATTGAAATAGGCTCACCGTGGAGAAAGTTGAACGGTGTACACAATACACCTTGCGTTATGTTAGGCTATGCTTCAAGAACGTCATTGACTCGGAATACACGATTTAATGCTTCGCCCACTTACCCAGCATTGATTGTGCAGAGATGTCCAAAGAAATTCATTCTCACCTCAAATCATCTCAAGTTTTTTCTTTATCAAATTTGACTCTTCTCAAATACCAAAGCTTTCGTTGATTCTCACCCTAACCTCATCTCAAATTCCAAATTTTTCTTATATTCTCACTTCACCTCAAATTCCAAAATTTCTCTACTTTCTCACCTCACCTCATCTAAAATTCCAAAATTTTCGCTACTTTCTCACCTCACCTCATCTAAAATTCCAAACTTTACCTACTTTCTCACCTCACCTCATCTCAAATTCCAACGTTTTCCTTGATTATGATCTCGTTTCAACTCAAACTTATATAAAATTTCCCGCGATTCTCAATCCGATTATCTCAAATTTATATTTTTCAAAAATCTCAAATCAATCTCATCTCACGATTTATTCTCTATTTAATTTCATGTTTTTTTCACGTTTTTGTATAGTTTCTCACAAGTTTCTCATTGCTCAATCTGGGTTTCATTCTCAACTCATCCAAAATTCCTGGGATTCTCAAACACCTCATCTCAAATTCCATTTCTCACCTCAACTCATTTCAAATTCCAAAATTTCACTACTTCCTCACCTCACCTCAACTCAAATTCCAAAAATATTATATAATTCTCATCTCACCTCATCTTTAAATCTTGAAAGTAGAGCAATTCTCACCTCAATTCTCACTCTCAAATTTTCAAATTTGAGTTGAGATCGACAACTCTGCGCTTGTCCCAACTATTGAATAGGGTCTTTAATCAATACAGCTTTCTCAATGCTTATTTTATTCGTGAAGATTCTGGCTCAGATATTTCTCCTGACTTAGCACATTGAATCCTCCGGATTCGTCTTGTAAGGGATTATAGCTCTGATCGAAATCCCAATCCTTCTTCGCAGCATGGAGGCAATGCTTCACTTCGAATTTTGACGCTGAGTTGGAAAGTGGAATAAGGAAGTGGAAATCATTTGAAGACTCGAAGAAAGAATCCAATTTTGGCTCATGGCTGATGGTCCTACTACGACTTTCTCCATGATTCTCTCACCAGGTCGAACTACATTGTAGATTGTAGACTACAGAACAGGAGTACATTCAGTCAGGAGGTTGTCTGGTCTGGAGGTAAGCACGAGTCCACTTTATGGAACTCTTTGTAGTTTTCAGATCAGAAGAATCAGCTTCACTATTGGATTGATATGGACTCTGCTTCATGCCTTTTCAATTTCCGAACAGCACACTTTCTTATCCTCCCTCCCAGAGAAAACGGAGAAGGAGCTCAACACAAATACACAAGGAGATCAGATCCAAAAAGACTTGAAACTCAAAACCAAAGAAGACCAAAGTGCAAGTGAAAGCAATGAAAATAGGTCGTTGGGAACGGATAAGTTCAGACCGACCTGCACGAATGTGAAGGAACATTGAACACGATGCTTATATATAAATTCACCGAATTTACAGGATTTTGGCGGGATTTATTTTTCAAAAATTTAGAAACTTTAAAAATAAACTCAAGTTTTAGCGAAAATAAAAATGGTCGAAGTCTTTTTTTCAATTTTTACAGTATTTAAAATTTGAAAATCCGATCTATTTAGTAGAATTGTTTAAACAAAACTTAACATTATGTTCACATGGATAAATGAACATAGCAACGTTGACAATTAAAAAAATATCCAATTGTTTGCATAAATCCAAGGATTAACCAATCGTTTACATTTCCCCAGAATTATGGCGGTTGCCGTAACAATTGGCCCATGCCATTTTTTAATTCACGAAGTCAAAAGATCGAAATTACATTTGATTCACGAAACAACTGATAAAATTAGAAACCTCAGAAATTCTTAGAAATTAAATTAATATCTAAATACTTAAATATATAATTTTACAAAAAGTCAATCAGACACAATTCTTGCGCCCAAGCTATATTCATTTTCAACCATTGCTTTTTGATTTCGAATTTTTGCAACAAAGAATAACTGTGTGACTGTAAATTGCCATAAGCCCGACAGAGTCGATGAAATGAATCCAGGGATTTCCTATATTAGAACCTGGATAAAGTGAAGAAAAAAGACTGGAAATTGAGACCAAAGCCTAAAATGTGAAATGCTAATGAATTTGAGGGGAGTCAGTTGAAGACTTGAAGAGAACCAAAGGAATTATCATGATAATAAAATTGACTTTTGAGAGACATTGGAAGATTGAAGTTATCAGACGGATCTTTTGAGTTGAAATGACTTTTTAACTTCTGCTCAAACTTTGTAATGTCTCTCTATCTATCACTTTGGAATTGAATTCAGCAAACTATTTGAGTCGTCATGGAAAGTTCCTTTTTTACAGTCAGCGCATCACCTGCCACTTTACTTATTCAATTTTCGATAAGCTCCGAGATCGGTTGGCCAAGCGATTTACAGTAGGACGTTGCAGTAGGGAACGAAATGACCTGTTAGAGTTTTCGTAGTAGTAATTCTGCTATTTATACACAATAATAGAATTTGTACCAGTTTACGTCTGTAAAATTTTTATAGTTGATCTTTGGAATTTCCTCCCTCCCCTAAAGTTCAAATTTAAATAAAACAATTACGGAAATCTAATTTTTAAATCGTTTTAACTTAATTTCAACGTACTAAGGTCCTGAGAACGAGATTGCTTTGTCTTTTTTGTTTTGCTATCGGACGTTCAGCCATCTTGCATCACCTGGTTGTATGTCGCGTCTGCATCTCTGCACCTATGTTGTTCTACACATATTTATGGATTGGCCTGTCTGAATCAAATACATTTAAATAGTGAAATAAATTTGAAATAGATCATTAGTGGAACACGATGAGCAGCCTATTTTGGTTGTGGAAAGTGCACGTGCTTCTTTGTTGTAGAAATACGGCAAGTCACAAGTCCTGCTTCGCATAAGACCTAAGGGTCCACTTGCCTCATTTTACAAAGTACAAGGACGTTTATTCTTTTGCTGCATTATGCGGCATATAGTTTTGGCTATTTTATCTGGTATTAAAATCTATCCTACCATGTACATATTGGATCTAGATGTAAATACGAGGTTTGTTTCATTAATTTTGATAGATTTTTGCAAACCTGTAGAAAATACAAAGTTGAATGAATTAGACTGAAACTTTTACCATGCGTTAAGATACGAGTAATACTATGCGAAGAATTGTACCAAATTAATGAAATTAGACCTCCTAAATAAATAATACCATGTCTAGTCCACCCAGCAACTGAGTTTCCTTATAATTATAATGGTTATATATATCAGCCACCAGGTTGGTTAAAACTGTTGCTCATTTTCATAAATCAATCCGAAAGCTCCATACCATTAACACACTGACAGTCCAACGCTATAACTGGAGCATGAAGCACTTTACATGAAAACACTCGCTCAACTTCATTGTGGCCCGTCGCCCACGATTTCACTCAAACCGCAAGTCCATGTTCTTCTAATTAAAACTTTAGCGCAAGCTTTTAATTTCCAATATTTCCGAATTATACTTCTAAATTGCTCCACCTATTTCCGCCACCTCCTTTCTCCATCGGTGATGAAGGCGTAGTTGAGCGGCTGAGTCATTTGCCATAATTCTTGGTTGAATGAAAAGGAGATGTGGGAATGGAAGAGTGAGAAGTGAAAGGATTTCCTTTTGTTCCGCTTCCATGTACTTCATTCTTCGAACTGAAGCCACCAAAACTTTGGGCTACAATTTCTGCCATTCTGATGCCATGTTTCTTCCTTTCTTTTGTTCCCATTCCGCTCACTCCTGCTTTCCCTACTCGCCCCCGTCCCAACAAAACTCTTTTGTTTTGAGAAATTAAATCCTTGGACTGCAACCGTTTCGGTAGAAGGAAGTTCCTCCTCCAGAACCCCGCAACTCAGCTCAGTCATTGATCAACTCTAATTAGGAAACTTTTCCTCCACCTTGTCCAATTTACATGAGATATACATGGAGACCACTTCAGGCCAGACGCCAGACCTGACTTTCTCCAGAAAACCTCCGCCCGCTCTTCAAAACTACGGCTGTCAAACAAACATTCCGTTTCCGTTGGTCCATTGTTCGTTTTCATCTTCCCATAGGCTCAACCTGTCATAACCTATTTCACTTTTCGAATCAGGCTAACAATGTTCTCAAAATCTGGTTAACGATTTGGGAAAACTTGGGCGGTCGTTTTTGATATGCGGAAGCTGTTTCTTCAAATTCAAATGAGTTTATTCAGGTTTTGATTTAATTTAAGAAGCTTCTTTCCGAATGGGTCAATTTGAAAATGGTCGCCCGTTTAACCGAAGATGACCGATGACAGCATACAACTTTTGGTCGCCAGTATGTACCGCGATGGGCCCAGTGGTGGCCTCAGCAGCTGACAGTTCTTCACAGTAGCTCCTTCTCGCGCCTCAAACATTTATACCGCGATTCGCCGACAATCAAGTTAAGGCGGCAGATTTTGAAGATGTTGGTTCCAAATTTTAAAATGTCAACATGCGACATACGACACCACGTTCAAATTGAATCACATTTGAACTAACAATTTTGAAGGGTTATTTGGTACAGCTTTGATTTGGCACAGCGCTTATTCCAATATTCATGAAATCACAATGCAATTGAACATTGCGCGTTCTATATAAGTAAACTACATCTAAACGAGTCTTGAGCGAAACCAAATTTGCCCAATTGCGAAAATTGTCCACAAAATTAAAATTAAGTACAAAATAAGGTCCCAAATTAGCATTAAAAAATGGCCAATTTTCGATTTTCCATGTACAGAAAAGCGGGTGAAATGAATTCGGGCTAAAATATGTAGCTAAACAGCTTATTATTCTGATTTGACTTTAAAAAATCGTAAAAATGTTGATAAAATATACAATTCCACATGTAAAATTCGAAAATTCGACTTTTTGGAGTCAATTAAAAATATGCTATAATGGAAAATGCCTGAAACGGCGAACAAAGCCGATTTAAGCTTATGGAACTTTGAAAAACTTTGACTTGTGCTATTGTTTGCAAAAATGTGAATTATTCTAAATTCGCATGCACCGAATTCCAACAGGGTGCTATTGTTTCCAGCTATGCACAGCTGAATTTACATAAACCAACGATTTCTTGTGTTTTGTACATTGTACAAACCCTGACTCACTTGTCAGTGTGTATAAGATGCCTTCCACTATTAAGGGCATTTTAGTTCGCTTATCGGCTAAACAGGTTAAATTGTCAATTTCCAGCCAAATCACGGAGATGCTTTAGAGCCGGGGAATCAGAGCATGCACAATGTACATTGTCCAAGAAAAAAAGGGAGCTCAAAACTAGATTTTATTCCGACCTCACTCCAGACTCCAGAGCCCAAGTGAATGACAAAAGTAGTCTGGAATTTGATGTGGTCCTGATTTGATTTTGATTCATTCATAAGTGGGTGAAGGCGGAGGTTGAGCAGGAGTCGGTCTAACTCAATCAAGTCCCAATTTCAAGCTTGTTCATAATTCAAAAATGAGGAGGATTTCTGTTCAGTGAAGCAGGGTTGAGGGTCCATGATCTCAAATCTTATTAACATAAAGACTTCCCATGCATTCAGTGTACTATAATGTCCGCTTCCTTTTTTCAGAAAAAGTTAATTCAGATTCTGTCCACGTCACTAACTGCCTATACCTGCCTTCCCTTCCAGCGGTATACAAGGCCTAATAAAGTTACGGATCGTGCTCAGAATCATCAAATCCAATCCAATCCTCTCCAGCATTTACAGATCACAGGTAAGCCACTTTCCCTTGGGTACCTGGCTTGGCTTTCTTCCTCCTCGCTTGCCGCAGGCTGGTTTTTCTCGTTTTAAATATAATTAGAGATAGGAATTGACGGAATTCCAAATTACACAATCGGCCGATTTTTTGGGCAAATAAAGCTCTACGACGGCGGTAGCTTCAGGGCAAGTTCATCTGTATATGGATAAACACAATGTACACAAATTCTGAACTTCTTGGTTAAGAAACTTTCTGCTATTTTGAATTTGGTGTCAGAACAAGGAAGAATTTGGCTGGCTTGATGAGGTGTCATATCAATTTCTAGCTTATAATTGGTAACTTATTAACTTTTTAAATTATACAAAAAATATTCTGCCGGCAAGAATCGAAATTCAAATTATTTTTAGTTAACGAACTAGGTTAATTAATGACTATATTCGATGAAACCTAAAAATGCTATTGAGCATTGATTCACGTGCGTTAATTTAAGGAATTCTAGGTTTTTCAAGGTTTTCGGGTCTTTAAAAATATAATTTTGAGCAGTTTTAAAAGCCGTTTTTGAATTTTGTGCAAAATTCACGAAATTCAATATTTTTTCTATTTGTGTGTTAATTGAGATCATCTCTTATTGTAAATCGTAAACAAAAATAGTTTCATATTATTCGGACGTTTTATGCAAAGTTAAAAATGAAATTCGTAACCGGTTTTTTAAATTTCCAGAAATATTAGAACTATATAAGAACGGAGGCCGAAATTTTGAATTTAAGAATGAAAATTGAAAACCAATAATCGAGGGAAAGTGAATTTTCCCTGCGTAACCCTGTACATCCGAAATTACTCCAATATTTCAGGATAATTCCCATTCCATCTAACCCAGTTCCCTGAGAAGATTGATGAAATTTGTGAGTTTGTAGGGTTTTTAGTAATTCAGTCTCGTCCCATCATTCCACATTGGAATCGGGGATGAATGGAGCCGACTCCCGGCCACAATGGAGACGAGAGCTGGACTGACTGAATTGGGAATTGGAGCTTGAGTTGAAGCCTGAGATGACAGTGATGAATTCTGACTACGAAACAGTTTATGGACGTGTGTACAGCCGGATTATTGGGACGTGTCTCCTTTTGTGAGACCAAAATTCACAAAACTAGATGGTCTCCCTTGAAAAATCCGTTCAAATCTCCGGAACCGATTTCCCTCAACCTTTCCCTTAACTCGAGTTCGCTTTTCCGTGAAAATAAATTTGGAATTGGCCAAGTTGGAGTGTTAAGCTTTGGCGCTCTTGTTGTGGCATCATGTTCACCAGACTGCACGGCTCAGGAAATACACTCGACTCCTCAACTCCGATTCCATTCCTTCCCAAGTCTAGTATTTCAAATTGGAATTTAAGTGACTGACTGACACTCAAGGGAAAATACAAAAAAAATTAGAGTTCAACGTTCCAATTTTTCAGCTAAAAGCAGTAACATTAAAACCCTTTTCCAACTGACACACAGAAAAGGCGGATAATTGCTTTAATGCGGATATTCGGTTTTTTGATCAGACAACTGTCATCACAACTAATGAATGTATTTCTGTCACTAAATCCAGAAATGTTTGACGTAAGGATTTTTCTAGCTCTATATTTACCATTCTACGTCAGCATTAACATTAACCTGTCAGTACATGATAGAGGGCCGGGTTTTGTTTGCCTTCACTCAAATACGGAAGTAAAGCCTTAAAACCGAAAATTAATGATCCACAGTTGTATCATATAACGCCATATTGCCTGGACCGGATGTCGAGTGTGTTGACCATGCCATATGTCATTTGACGTATGGTGCAGCTAATCTTTCCGATATCCTCCTGGCTTAAGCCTCTGAAGTGCACTATGAACCAAATCTCAACCAATCCTTTTATTAGCCCGTATTCGTGCAAATACAAAGGATTAGTAACACAAAAAATAAGCTAAACGCTAAACTATGGCGCTGGCTTGGCTTATTTGTTCCGCCCGCACTCGTTATCGATGAACAAAGTTTGAATTAGTGCTTCATCAACAGTTTTCACATCTCCGTTCGTTGCACCTTTCACCAGTTCGGGCACGGAGTCACGTTTCCGTTTCACCAGATCAGACTACGCAAAGTAAATATGCTATCATAATATGAGAAGGGTTATGTGCTTATCAAATCATTTCTCCTCATGCCTGGAACCGCTTATGCATATAATGTCCATGGAACCTCAAATTTAATAATTTTGTAAAATATATGAAAGTGAACGTACCAAACTGTAGAGAAAGTAGGAAGACCAGAATCCAGCTCCACGTCATATTTTGCCGTAGCTTGTCTCGAAGGCTCCTCGAGCACTCGGTCATTATAAATTAAGAACAATTGGGAAAACGCTTAAGTTCCTAGCACCCTGTTCCAAGAAGGTTTCCCTTGTAGTTCAGGCGTGAAGCCATGGGCAGGAATTATGGTGGGAGCACTTGAGGGAATTGGATTCCACAAACTATTAATTACATGTACGTCACATTTATTACTTTTATTCCACAAATGATTTATGTTCTGTAGTCTTGGACAGAGACTTGGGGCCTTTAAGCCTTCGGACTCAGCGTCTTGGTTCTGGAAGCTCAGAGCGTGACGTTGGGTTCTGTCTCGCCAGGCTGAGATCCAACCCACAACTGGGATCCGATTTAGGAAGGAACCAGCTTCTCATCTTCCCGGCTCGGTTTGGGTCGGAGAAAGCACTCTTCACGTTGAGGCAAAATGCTTTTGGATTTTTTGGATCAGACGGAAGAGCTAAGACAAACCAGCATCCGTAGCAGGGTTGAGTTTGAGTTGCGTTGATTAGCTGTTTCATTTTGGACCATTTATGCATATTCCGATTTAATTTGTCCAAAAATGTGAATTTTTATGCTGTAGATATTTTTAAAGTGGCAAATTTCGATTTTTAGAATAAAATAACAGTGGCTAGGAATTTTCATTGATAATTTGTTTGATACTACACAATTTCAGAGCCATTGTCTGGAATTAATGGGATTTAATGTGTGAAAGTTGTGATGGGATTTAATCAAAATGGAAGAATCAAGTTTAAAAGATGATATTCCTTATTAAATCCCATTAAATCCCACTGTGATGACGTGATGGCATTCAACTTCGAAATGTGATTTTCCCGTATTAAATCCAACAGATGTGATAAAATACTTGGTTTTTACTATTAAATCAGACTAGATCTTACCGTAATTGAAAATTAAAATTTATTCACCAAAGTGGGAATTTCCATGACTGCACCATACACAATTATTTCCCGAACAAATACTACTTTTCAAATATGTATAGTTCATTGTATTGCAATTTCTAGAATTACATCGTAGTTTGGGAATCTGCGATGATAATTTTTCTTGTGATTTTATTGGTTGATCATTAATTTTGGTATTTACAATTTTAGAAACCCACTATTCACTGCTCAGAGTTTCTCCGGCAGGCGCAGCACATCAATGGAAAACAAAAATTCAATAAGCCGCAAGCCGAATTTGTTGGGCATGGAAAGAGCACGTACTTCTATGCAGTAGAAATACGGCAAGTTTTGTCACGCTTCGAGCCACGGGTCCCATCCCTTTCCACTTATCGTATTTTACAGGGTCCAATGATCCATATCTGGTTGTTGTATAATGCGACAACTAGTTCCTGTAAATTGTTTTGGCATTCAAATCTATCTTACAGCATCAAATCTTCCATTAACCCTCGCAGTACCAACTGGGTGTAAAATTTTAACACATGCATAATATTAGTAATATATTACAGTTATAATAATTAAAATATATTATTATACAATTTTTATTTGCAATACAATTATGATATAGTATATCAACAGTCATTGTATTAATTCTTAGGTATATTATATTTGACATAATTGAAAAATATAAGATTAACACAAACGAGATAGTTTTAAAATTTTACACCAAGTTGGCAGTGTATGAAGATCAAGTTTACTGGTACGAGGGTTTCTAGAAAACTAGCACCAACTGCCCGGCTAAAAATTCCACCAGCAAGGTCATTTAATCTTAAATTTAGAAAAATTCGACTGAACAACCCTGCTCTCGGTAGCCTGGCCAGCACGCATTCCCTTCAGACTCAAGTGGATGGAATTCCTTGTCAAATTACATCCGAGAAAATATATCCTGATGCGGGTGAGTCCTAGATTACAATTGGTTCGTGATGGACTTCAGTCCGGAGTCGGAACGTATTTTATTTCATTCTACTCCCAATTTTCATGAACGCTTTTATTACTTCTAATTCCAATTCCAACGAAAACTGAGCTTAACTACTGGTCAATCGATGATGACTTGTATTTCCAACATCGCAACGAAGCCTCAAAACGTGTAATTCCAGCTAGAATTAGTTATTGAATTTGGAAATGGATTTAAGGTAGGCGAGAGCAGCCAGCAGGGCAATTCCAGTGGACGGAGAGTCGTGTCGTAAATCTACTTTGATCTCATTTCACTGGAAGCGGTGAGGTGTATTTGGATTCTCGGCTCCCCCGGGGACAATTTGACAACAAATCAACCGAAATCGGGACTGGAATCTAATGCCACATATTACAGTTGGGTCCGAAACCTCTTCCGCACTGCTTGCCTACTGATGCCATGTTTTTCGACAATCTTCCTTAAATTGGGGAAATAAGTTTAAAATCAGGAAATTTGGATTCATTGAAGCTTGAAATGATTCCAAATTGAGTTAATTTGACCTAACTTTGACCCATTTTGAACTTTTGGGTGAAATCTACACAATCGTATTTTGTTGAGCATTTTTGAATAGGAAATCAATTATCGTACCCGTATCCACCCTAGTATATATAATTTTACACAAGAAGGTCTTCTGGGATGGTGCTGTTTGTCTGTCTGTCCATCTGTCCGTCAGAGATTTTGCGGAAGCGCAGCATAAGTCACGTATGCAGTGGTATCAATGGAAGCTTAATTCACAACGAAAAGCGCAGAGGACTGGACGAACGCTAAAATGTAAAATAGTATTATTTGAGATAAATCTATTAAAACATTTAAAAAATGCTATTTTTCTGATTTCATTCCATGCAGCTTCCAGAATTAAAAACCGTGAAGTGAATTAGTTGTTTCCACGTTACTATTCCAATTCCCACACCTGGCTT
>JAQFYU010001277.1:0-15550 GCA_034694905.1 Ceratophysella granulata | reverse complement strand
CAGTCAGCGTCCTCGATTGTTGACCTGTTGACCGGCTTCATTAGGCGAAGTAGCTTTGAAATGCAGTGCCTGCAGCAGGGTAAGTCATGTCACATGTCACATGTCAATCGTTTCGTTTCGACAGTTGTATATTTTAATTGCAATAATTATTATTATTGCAAAATTGTCTTATACTTATACCAGTGACCAGAGGGCCAGGCTTGACATATTTTAGCAATATGACAAGAACCTATTAATTTCTTATGGTTACGTGGTCAAGCTTGGCGTTGGCGTGCCAAGCCAAGACGATAAACTCTATAATTTCTAATTTTGGATTGCAGATTGACTGTGTCAGCTGTTGCCAACTGGTTCGTCATTATTCGTTGAACAGAACATTGAAAGCTCAAGAACGGGTGACAGATGACAGAGGAGGCATAGTCGAAGATTGAAACTTAAACAAAAATGACATTCGAGGGAAACATTTAGTCCTGGCTGGACACTGAAGCTGCCGCTGCTGTGCTGGTTTACGCTGGTCGCTGTCGCCAGTCGTAATCTGTTCTGTCTTTAATTCGGGTGGAAATTTTAATTGCCATCTTAATCAAAAATGAAGAAGGACACGTTGAAATGCAAGGAATGGGAACGACGACGTCGAGATCGATTGAATGATGCTTTTAATTCCTTGGCCCAGCTTCTGCCGCACTATGACCCTGCAAAGGTCGCAGCCAAAATTGATATACTGGAAAAGTCCACACAATTTGTCAAGGAACTTCGTCTTTCTAACTCCAGGCTACTGACAACACAAACTCAGCAGACGGAAATGTGTAAGTCATGTCAAAAGTTCGTGACATAAAATCTCAGGCTGTTCAAAGTTTAAATTGATTGATTGTATTTTTCAATATTTGTTCGCAGCCACCAAGATCAAAGAACTACAAGATGAAGTGAACAAATTGATTCTTCGTGTCAAGCAGCTCACAATTCTTTTGAACCAAGCCAAAATCCCCATTCCAACTGGACCTTCAATCAAATTACTTGGGAAACGTCGTTTCAAATGGACGAATCGACTCTGTGCTGAAAATTCAGAAAACGTGAACAGGCTCAAGGACCCTTCACATGTGCCTGCAGTTTCTCGGAAAACTGGTGATACTAGCCTGTCTGACGCTGCTGAAGCTGAAAGTGATCCTAAAGTACCAAGACTGACAAATATTGAAAAGGAAGTTGGTGAGTACATCGCTATTCAGAACAACATTTCTTAATATTCATTTAATATTCACAGCATCTATTTATAGGTTCAAAAGAGCTGCCAAAAACCAAGATAATTGTGATTTCCGCCCCAGCTTGCCCAAAGGAAGCTGGTAGCAACGGTCCGCTCAAAGAAACCAACACGCCTGTTGATGGAGCACTGTCAACTAAAGGGTCACCTTCTCAAGCAACCGCGGTTAAGGAACCCATACAACCCGCTGTAATATGTCAAGAACAACCTGTCCAAGAGGCTGTCCCAGTAACAGGCGACTCAGCTCCGAAATTGCAAGTGACTCCACCTCCGCCTGTGTCCATGTCAACTTCCAGAACATCCACACTGCCAACCATTATACTCACACAAAGTCCTCAGCCTCAACCAGTGGTTGTAACCCTCGGCCGACCACAGCAGAGGATCATGCCGAAGTTCACCCTAGTCAACACTTTCTTTCAAATACCAAAAGTCCCGATAATGCGAATTCGAAGACCCTTACCTCCGCCAAAACCTAAATTGGTGAGACGGCGCGTTACGAAGGAGCCGAAGATACTTGTGACATGTGAGACTCAGACTATGGAAGAAGTGGCAAGTTGTCCTGTTGAGGGTGCGGTTGAAAGCGATGTCATTGCAGGTATTTGTGTAAATCATGAGTTTCAAGCTTTTACATAGCAAAATAGCTTCCAATTTCCGTTTCATTTTAAATAACAGATGCAAAGGTAATGGAAACCGAAGCTGAGGTCATCACCATACCGGGCTCACCTCTGCCCGAACTGATTGACATTAGTGGAGACAAACCAATGGATTCTGAAGTGACGTTGGAAACTGCTAACGAAAATCCACAAGTAATCCCAACTTCGCCGCTAAAAGTGTGCAGTGACCTTGACACAGATTCGGTAAATAAACCTGAACTGATGGAAGCAACTGGTGAACGTGAGCTCGTAGAAGAACTAGAAATCAGTACAATACCTGAAAATTATGCTGAATCTACACAAAATTCGGATCAAGTTGCAGAAATCGAGACTAGAGCTCCAGAAATCTCGAAGGATCCACTTCCCATACCTGAAGAATCAATCGTGAATCCGAAGGCTGCAGATCCCGAACCTGAAGCTGAACAAGAAGTGCAAGAACTTGAACCCGCCTCTGCATCAAAACCTGAATCTTTGGAAAATCCAGTAGAACTTGATATCCACACTCCTCCAAAACCAGTTACAACGATCCCGAGTGATGCAGTATTGAAACCTCGGGATATTCTGGATGAAACCTGTCTGACTTCAGACAAAATTAGTGAATGTATTGCACGGAGCATGGACTTGATTGAACATCCAGAAAACGTGGAATTAATGGAACTAGGAACTGATTGGGGAAGTCATTCGCCCAAATCTCCAATATCACCAACTCAAATGTTTCTATCAATGTTTCCCCTTCTTCCTCGAGAAAGCATTGTTACAGTGGCAGCAGAAACATCCCAGCAACACAAAAGCTCCAGTCGATCCTCCTTCTACATTGACTCCATGTTACCCGAAGATCAGCCGAGCCATTCAACATCATTCCAGAATTTGGAATCCGAAAATCACTTCAGAAACCTTCTCTCCGTTTCCACCACGTGTTTAGCCATGACACCCTTGGTCCCTATTCAAACTTCTACAAAAAGCAGTAAAAATGACCTGAGTTTTAATTCTTCACTGGACTCATTCAATAAAGTTCTCGCCCCACTCCAGAATTTCAAAGAAAAACGGCACACACAAGCAATGTACGAACCCACTTCGACGAGGTCAAGTTCAACAATTCTAAACGTCCCTAATTCCTCAACGACTGCAACGGATTCTAGAACCTCCATTAAATCTAGTTCGTCCAAGAAGTTCTTAACGCTTCTCGAATCCGCTAGCGCTGCTAGCTCACAGGAAACTCAGCATCAACACCCGAACTTCTTTCCGTATACGCCAATGACGTCAATGGAGCCACAGTCACACTCCATGTCCCAATTCTTTAACAACTTCTCAAATTCAGGCACTGCAACATCAACTCCATATTCGCAATCCCAGACAGTAGTGGCTTCCTCAGCTCAAATGCCTTTCAGCTCTGTTTCTTCCACGAACAGCCGTCAAACTGATTTTGATTTCAATTTCCGCCAGAACTATTATCCGAATCAAGAAATATCAACAGTAACCTCGGCGAATTCACAAATTCCACAACAGCAACAAACTCTACACGTCCGGCAGTCGAGTGCCACAACGCCGAAAGAACCTGCAGCATTTTCCCAAGCCCACAAGCCAAATTCCGGTCAGAAAACTCACTCCGAGCTATTTCGTCCAGCTCCGAATGTGTTCCTGGGAAACAATATGAACCAGAATGCTGGAACTTCAAAACAACCGGCTCAAAAAGCATCTCGGGATACGCATGGCTACCGTTCAATTTCGAGCGTTCCACGTGCTTGTCACACTAAAGTTACAAATTCTAATGCGAACCCAGTGACTACTTCTGCTCCAACCACAACCTGTGTCCGACATCAAAATATGAGCTACACACACTCCCAACCATCGATATACCAAGTGCCGCCTCAGACACAGGTCACTGGAGGCCATGGGCACAAACAAGTTCCAAGTTTCCAGCCGCAACCTCGGAATACGCTACCTCTCCCGCCGTCCAGCATAATTCCCACATTTTCACCTCAAAAACCCGCTGCTTCAATGGACACTTCGACGGAAGGCAATCACCGTCCCAGAATTCCAGCCTCGATACCCGCACCTGACTTTTCCTACTCAAATCAAACGTATCATCCGACGGACACACACTATTTCCATGACCCCAACTCCCGACCCTTCTACCAAACATATTCGAACACTCCTCCGGTCGCTAATAAACCATCTCGTGCCCCGCCATACTATTTACCTGATCCTGCTCCTCCTGTGGCCTATGATACGTATCCAGCACAGAATTCAAGCGTTCAACCAGCACCAACGGTCAATTCGCAATCTCAAGGTCAAGCGTCTCACTTTCCACAAAATCCCAACTTCTTTCCGCCAGTTTACAATAACCCAAACCCAACTAATCCCGTTGCCGTTGCAAAGGAGTGTACGAGTCAAGCTCAAAATCAAATGCAAGGTCAAGCCCAAGGTCAAGGTCAACCAAGTCACGCGTATAACCCTGTTCCCCCGCCTCCGAAGAGCAGTACCCATGAATACTTCCAGTATTCGACGAATCAGCATCATAGACCCGCGCCCACTGTCCCGACAGCAAGCCCATCTCCCAAGAAACCACCCGCCACGAACTTCCCCACTGGTCCGCAGCAGCAAGTTTCGAACGCTGGCATGAAACGAAGTAACTCTTCAAATTCAAATTCCACTGTTCAGCAACAAAGACCAGTAAATTGGATGACAGACAATTCAACTTACAAAAAAGGAACAACCGTAGTAAACAACCCATTTTCCGTCAGTAAATTAGTTGGAACTCATCCTGGAAATAATCCAAGCTCAAGCTACTGTGCGGAAGCTCTAATACGTAAAAATTCCAATAATTCCAACTGGAATGACTTCCAGTTTGGGTCAAATCCAAATCCACCCATTCCACAACCTCCGCCTTCTGACAACTCGTCCCAGTTTCAGGGTCATGGAGCCCAGTCATTCGTTTCTCAACCTCAACCTGCGCAACAACTTCCCAATACTCAATACCCAGTGCATAATTTTCCACACCAGCAACATCAGTACCAGCATCATCAACATCATAATCCCTACTCGAGAAACTTCAACCAGTTTGACAACTCTCAGCAACATCATCAGAATCCAGGAGGACCGGGATCCAACGTTCAACAGGGTTCGAGCGCTAGTGTGAATTCTTCGGGTACAACTTCGTCAATTTCTAATTTCAATCTTAGCTCAATATTTCCAGAAATTAATGATAAGTCGAAGAATACGACTGGGAATAATAGTGCTAATAATTGTAATTATTATCTTAATCGGAAGTGACTTCCGTTGCTAGTCGAAAGTTAATTAGAATAAAAGCGAGATGAATATGTTCAGATTTTTGAATTCAACAAGTACAAAAGTACACTGTAGCCCTTTTCCAATAGTTTTGATAAATAGGTAGCTTTATTCAATTCTACAAAACTAAGAATCCAAAATTGGAGAAATTAGATAGAACAAATTATTTCAAATTCTAAAACTACAGTACAGATGCACAAGCCACTGAAATTACAAAATACAATTAAGGATAGGCCGAATGAATCTAGCTGCGCTGCTGCGCCCTGCTAAACTTGTAGAAAATATTGTTTACAAAACCAGTAACAAGTACTGAATTACCTCTGAATCAGATCAAAATCAAAAGTGGCGAACAGTGTCCAAAGAACAGTATTGCATCATGATTGTTTTGGTCCTTGGCCAAATTCCAGATCTAAACTTTCACTTCCGGTTCAGCTCCATCTGGAAATTCTACAGATTGAGATTTAGGGCAGGGAAGAGATGATTTGTAGAGGTTGAGGAGATTCTTGGCTTGAACGATGCTGCTGATGGTATTGTTGTAGGATGGTCCATCATAAATGACCCGGCCACATTCTTCCAAGTCCGCTTCATTCCAACGAGCAGTTCCATATTTCTGTCGAAGACGAATTAGAGCGTCTTGTAAAACCTTTTCTGATTGTGCAGCACTAGCTTCCAAAGCCTCCTTCGATGCAGAACCCTTTGCTGGAGGTGGAGGTACCACCTGGAGCAATTCAGCTGCAAGGCTAGCAGTAACATCTGTTGAGTTTAGAATAGAATTAAAGCTTTACAAAAAAACCGAAGCGTTTTAAGAAATATTGGACACAAGTCACCGTTAGTGTGAACTATTCTTACCTTTACCATCTGGTGCCCATTCCGGGTACTCTTCATCATCATCATCGTCTTCATCGTAGTCTTCATCCTCGCAATACTCCTCGTCACTGATGTCTTCGAGCCCGAGTGGTTCAGGAAGAGTACCTGAACCCTGACCCTGAGAAGTTCCTGCTGCTATTCCACCTCCACTTCCTGTTGTTGTTATTGGACTGAACATTCCGAATGGTTCACTAGAGCTGGAGCCCAAGGTTCTACCAAGGGAGTTCGAATTCGTGACAAGGGTACTAAGGCTACCGGGTGGGGTCGGATGAAAACCGAAGATTTGATCCGTAGTGAAAGTAGCATTATCATTTTGTTTCACAAGCTTGTCCATTTTCCGCACCTGGAAAAAACGTTCAAGTTCATTCAAATTGATGTTAAATGCAGCAGATTTCCGATAAACTCAACATTGCGCTGTGCAAAATGCTTCCGCATAAAATATGGTCTTTAGTGTTCTGTTATTTCCAATTGTGACCTTTGATTTGACCTTAACTCAAATTCGCGACGTATGATATGACGTATCAGATACAGCAGTTGTCGTATTAGCAATAACAATAAACAATAATAGATTTATGATTTATGAATTAGCCGCACGTACCGTTAAGCTGACCTGACGCTGACACTTGACCGCACAATTCACGTAAGTACTTATGACTTGTCCAATTTAATTTCTGTAGTCCGTTTTCCGCAGAAAAACCTTCGGCAACTCACTCTGCAAAAGGCTGAAACAGACAGGGCCTGCCTGTAGCGTCAGCGACTTGTTGTATCTGTATCAAGATAAAGGAAAGATTATAAAGTTAATCTTGGTTGGGCATTAGAGATTAAGATTATTAGCAGAATGTACCGGGTCACTGTTTTAAGACAATTTCTAAAAGCTGCAAGCTGTGAATGTTGCACTGATGATGAATGATGTGATGACTCAACTGATTGAGATGAACTTTTGGATCAAAATGACAGTTTATTTTCAATACGTCCGGTTTCTTGGCGCCAAACCAATTTAAAATCAAGCGCTATTTTTATGAAGCGCTTATCATTATTCAGTTTTGCAGTCACAGTGGTGGATGGTGCACATACGGCAAACAGGGCACGCAAAATAAGGCTAAAAATAAAAATCTTCGGGTTTCTGAAGATTTCTGAAATCATTAAAACATTATTTGAAATTCGTCTGTATCTTTTCCTTTAAAGAAAATGTCCTAAAATGTAAAATACCGTTAAAAACTGAGGGGTTTATACTTCGAAACACGAAATGAAACACTAGATATAAATACAAATATTAAACAATCTAGATTAGCATTTAGCGGTTATAAGCACCAAATTCCTTTCCTAGATTTCAAAATCTTCCAAATTTCAGTTTTATTCCGTCAATAAAAATTTCATACTTATGTAGCAGATATCCAATTATTACACCATGCCCGATGTAGTCTGAGTCTTTCTAAGTTATCTTCTGCCATGTTCAAAATTCCTTTTGTAATTGTTTTACTTCAGGTTCACTGAGTTGTACGTTAAAGTAAACTTCAGCGTCTTCAAATCAAAATTAGAGCTAAATCCAATCAAACTTTAATAAATTTAACTAAATAGGAGGCTTTCTCACGGTTCCAACCAGCGCCACTGATTGCAAATTGCAAATAATCATCTCATTATCACCGCAAATTCCATTGCATTTAATCTTATTTAAAGCTCTTTTACTCGGACACGTCGCCGTTTTTCATAGCCTTTCATCATAATTCATAACTCATAACTATTTTATGGAAACAATATTAGAGGAGGATTTATAATAATCCAATTTTTGAATAAATATTTCATTTCGCAATAAAAACTTGAGTTTGCATTATTGTAAATGTCCAAAACAAAGAGGAATGTTCTAGATGTGAACGAGTCGCCCTCCTGTGCTACGCATCCGTAGTTCCTTGACTCAAGCGGAAGGAACGCCGACGCAAAGGGCGGACTGACATGTGAACTCAGGACAATAAACACTACCTAAACTTACCAAATATTCCAACATACCCTGTATGATTTCACCCATGTTACCCATCCCACATTAAAATACGGCAAGTGGGACTTTCTATTTTCAAACAACTTGCCTTGTTATTCCTGGCTGCTAGTAGCTTAAATCAATATTATAAATATGACAAGCCTTCACGTGTAGATGAGCTCGAACCCAAGAGACCCGGGGTTTTCTGAACAGTAGGGATGTACGAAGAACAATGAATGGTGAAAACACACTTCCCACGCCCGCTGAAAACAGATTACCCACGCTATTCTAAGACAATAGATTAGGAAGGGCGTGTGCTAGTGACGTGTGTTGTGTAAATTCGTGTCTGGGCTCGAATTCCCTTTCGTGTGTGTGTCCTGTTCCTGTCCTGCCCCTGGCCCCTGCCTGCCTGCTGCCGAGCCTTCTCAAGCCCAAGAACCCAGTCAATCTTTCTCTACGTCTCTGTACGACACAGTGAACAGTCGGATTTTAGTTTGCTCTTCTACGCCTCGTTCAGTGCCAAGGAAGAAAGTTTGACCCTTGACCTTGACCTCACTCAACTTACAGTACAATAATCAGGACGACAGTCCGCTCAGCCTCAACTCTAAACGCTCCACGTAAGTCAGGTGTCAAGCTGCTTACCTGTATTTGTGTTAACTGATTGTCAATGCGTAAATACGGCCAACGTTGTTAAACGTCAAAGCTTAATGTTTAAAGATTAACCTCTAAAGTGAAAGCATAACATGTTTGCACATAAGTTAGAGTGTACAACGGGGTGAAGGGTGGGTACAGGATACAGGACAATTGATAATTTGTGTGCGGTTAATATCCTTTCCTTTGTTCTAATTCTAACTGTTGTTAAAAGGGTTAGGTTAGGTTGTAGGTTTATATGCAAAATGATGTCGATTTTAGGGAGGACAATAACGGAAAAGTGATAAATTTCAACCAAACGTACAACGCAAGGGATTTAGACAGCAGTGTGCGATAAGGGATAAGTTGGAAATGGAAGTAGGTCAAGGTTATTTGTGAATCCGAATAAATCACAGCTAGTTGCGAGTGACGAGGCACTGACAATGACAACTGACACTTGACCCGTCCTTCATCGTTTGTCGTTTGTCCATGCCCATATGGATTCTGCGCTATAACGCTATAAGTAATAGGTTGATAAATGAAATACGAAATAATGAAACGTATTTCAATTACTCACTTAGGATTTAGCAGACCATTAACATTCACCATTGAGATTTTACCTTTACATTAAGATTAAGGTAAATTATGCAAACATTGGTGAAAGCGACTCATTTTATTGTACAAATAAATATGGGTTCGCTTGCCGCTTGTCACCTGTCCACGGCTGAATTCAAAGCGACAGTCGCACGGAAAGGAGGTTTGAACATGAAGCTACTGAATCAGGTTTCTTCACTCACATTTGACATTGGCCAAGATGGCGGATGTTATAAATCATAAATCATAGACAATAGATTGCGAATTTGATTATTTCCTTGGCCTTGGCTTGGATATCAGATATCAGGTATCTGAATCTGAAGTGAGGTTTCTTTAAGAAAGGCCTTAATTCTTAGCCTTTAGGCTGTACTATGTAGAAATGGTTACCTATTTCAGGTGAGAGGTTTGTAGAAGTCGGGAATTTGAGTTCTTTTATCTTTAGTTGTTTCTTCTTTGTTTTGAGTGTGGCGACCAACCCGTGACTATACTGCTCACTCCAAGTTTTCATTCATCCTGAAGTAACCGAAGGAAAAGTGGCCCCCTGACGCAGACGGTGAGACGTGGAAATAACTTTCAACTCGTTACGGAAGAAAGAAATGGTAATGGAAGACAGTAGCAAGACATCTGTGCTGACTCAGCGTGGAGTGGAGATTGGGTCTGAGGAACTGACCTCACCCAGTCCGATCGAGAGTGAGGTAGGTCAACCAACTGTCAAAGGTCAATGCTTTTAGATTTAATTATTCTTACGAAACGACGTGCATTTGATGCTCAAAAGAGAGAGATGGTGAAATTTATTTCCGAACAGAAGCCGATTCTTCGAAAGCAGACTTTCTATTCTTAAGAACAAAGCAATTAAATTGAGCTTTTCTTTTGGAATTTAGAACGTCTTGAATTTGTTTATGGACAAAAAAAATGCAGGGAAATTCTTTATGTCTGATTAGAAGGAATGCTTAATGTTGATGGAGAAGTGGAAGGTGAAAAGAAAGTTCTACTATGTATCATTGTTGTCCTGGACGGCTGACGGGTTGGGCTAGCTGTTAACTCGCAGTTGTTCGTATCTTAAATTCTCTTTCTTTCGCCTTTCTAATCCCAATTCGAGACATTCTATTCCAAATGAGTAAACGGCAAGCATAAGCAATCAGGAATTCCGACAAACGCCATTAATGTCTCGCTTTTTTTAAATATCCATTGTATCAAAGGCAAGAGGGTAAGGCTCTTTGTTTAGAGTTCCTTCGCTGTTAGCATTTTTGCGTCCGAAAACGTTAATAGTTTCCAATTTTCATGTTACTTCTTTTAATTAGTGAATGTTAAGTCCAAAGTCTACATACTTTGAATTCCATTCGACGAACTCAGTAGGTTCTGAATACACTCATCTGATAACAGTTGAGTGTATATTGATGACTTGGAGTGGAGTGTTTAAAATGCAATTCAATTCCGGTGTCATGCACATGCAGTACGCGTGACTCATACGTCATATCACAGTTCACATTCACAGTGACAGTGCATTGCTTCCTTATTGTTGAAGTTAATCGAGTTACAATTTTTAAGATGTTTTGATTTAAACAAATGTTGACCTCAATTAAATAGTTTAGTTTAGCTCTGCACTGTTCACAGTGGATTGGGCAGGGGCCAAGTTTCAAATTCAACATCAGAGCTTCCATTTGGCGACAATTTAGACGCTAATTTTTAAATTCAAATCTAAAAACTTCAATGGCTATGTTACAGATCATCACCTCGAACAACAACACGAACGCTTCGTTGTCCCCATCGACTTCTCCGACCTCAACCACGGCTCCAACGTCCAATGGACTGCCCAACGTCTATCTGATTGGACTGGAGTTTGTTCGCCAGTACTACACCGTCTTGCATCAAGGGCCACTCTACTTGCATCGCTTCTACTCGGAGCACTCTTCCTTTGTTCATGATGACTCTCGAGTTGTCTATGGACAATTGGAGATTTGTGACCGAATTAAACAACTCAACTTTCGGAACTGCGTGGCCAAGATTCTGCAGGTGAGTCTATGCCTATGCTCAATTCAATATTCACAATTTCAAACCGTTCCAGTTTCTTATGCTAATTTTGACTTTTGACATAAGGTGGACTCCCAGGAAACATTGAGCAATGGAGTTGTCATTCAAGTGCGTGGAGAGTTGTCCAACAATGGGAAGCCTATGCGTCGTTTCATGCAAACCTTCGTCTTGGCACCGCAAACACCGAAGCGGTACTACGTCCGTAATGACATCTTTCACTACCAGGTGCGGATTAAACTTCTATATAATATGTGAATATAGCACTGCTCACGTGTAATATAAAAATTAATTAATCATGCTATTTTACAAATAGGACGACGAGCCTTGCAAGGACTTGAACAGTTCGGGCATGTCCTCTAATGAGAATGCTGAGGATGAAATTGAGAAAAGTGAGGCTGACGAAGAAGACTTGAATGAGGAGCTGGTGAATGAAGAGCTGGATGGGCTCATTCCCTGCGTGTCTGCAAGCTCTCAATCTCCGTTACACGAGTCCAACGTCGTGAACATGAACGAGAAGCCGGAGAGTGTGGCTGAACCCTTGGTTCCGGAAGTGTCCCTCTTGGATGCAAACAAGCAGGACACGGACATTGTCAAACTGTCCGAACACCATCAACGCCGCCCATCCCATGGATTCGTTGTCGGAGCAACTGGAGATGATGAGTCAACTCTTGTGACATCCGCTCCCGTAGCCCCTGTCCCCAATCCCGCTACTTCAAGTGTACCTGTCGTGACTGGAGCCAAGACGTATGCGAATTTGTTCAAGAGTGGTCCAACTCCGGCTCCGGCTGTGGCTCCGGCTCCGGCTGCCAGTACTTACCCGAACCGTAATCCCTTTCCAAGTCGTTTAGGACCTGGATCCAACTCTGTAAGTTATATTTCTTACTTCTAATTTCTATAGTACGTTTTATTTGCTATTTCTAAGTCTTCATTTCATTACTAATTGTGATTAGGAGGTGGAAATCGGTTTCATCTCACCATCTGCACTCTCACCCCAACCACCGAATGATCGTTCTGGAAAAGGCCTTCCTCCACGTGGTCATCCGGGTGGATATGGACGAGACCGTGGGAACGACCGTGGTGGGTATGGACATCGGAATGAGCGTGACATGAGGGACAGGCGTGAGCCGCCACGTGAGCGACTTACTTCTCGATCCAGCAATACAACTCTGAATGATGACGCTGGGAGTACGGACGGTGACGGTCAACGTCCCCGACCCATCAACACGTATCCGGACAGTCACCAGCTCTTCGTTGGGAATTTGCCTCATACCGTAACCGTTCCGGAAATCAAGGTAGCTAAACTTCCAGCCTTTTCTCTGAAAGTCAGAATTTGTGAATAGTTTAAAAAATACTAAGACGTTCTCGTTTATTTGAAGGAAATTTTTAACGTCTATGGACATGTGGCTGACGTTAAGATCCTGAAGCCGAACCAGAAGAGTGCTGGAGCCAAAGTGCCCTTTTTTTGTTTTGTCGTTTTTGAGGAGGCAGCATTTGCTGCTGGTGCCATAGTTGACAAGGTATGGACTCTTAATCTTAATATTCACTTCACTTTACATTCAAGATGAGCAAAGTTGTTGCAATCGCACTCGCGCTGGTGAAGGTTGAATGCCCTTCACTATGTTGGACCAGATTGTCTTCGACTTTCTGAATGCCCTTCTGAAGGGTCAATAGACAATGCTCGTTTACGTTTACTAATACTTTTTGGTTTTAATTGTGGCCAAGAATAAATCAGCCCTAATATTCGATTGATTGACTCCTATAGGCCAAAATCACGATGAAGATGTCAGACGGGTCTAATCGTCGTCTGAACGTTGAGGAGAAACGTCCAAGAGAAACTGGTGGGTTTGGAAGTTACTTTCAACGGGACATGTCACGTGAGAACAACATGGTCAATAATGGTCCAGGTGGGTCACAACACGGAGGAGGTTCTTCTGGACCAGGTGGAAATACGTTCAGAGCTGGAATCGAGGGACGTGGAGGTGGAAACATTGGTGGACCACCACCAAGAGCCACTCATCCATCTGGTGGAAGCGGAACGAGCGGAATAAGTGGTGATCATCGTAGTCAACAACAGAGTCAACCTCGTACCCACTCACGAACTTTCCGTGGGTCTAACCGAGGTGGAGGTAGCGGAGAACGTGGCGGCGGAGGTGGCAGTGGTGCTCGGTAGAATGGTATATTTAAATTCTAGGTTCTAATCTTAAGTAAAAAAAATTCAAAAAAAAAAGAACACACACGCCCCCCTCAAACCCCTTCTCTCTCACACACCTTAACGATACAAAGTGTTATACAAAATGAAATGAGCTCTGGCTTCATTCTACGCTAGTTAAGCCCACTAATGAAGTAACGCGTTCTAAAGTATATAATAGTAAACTTCTTTGAGAACTGGACGCTGAGCTCGGACCAAACATGTACTGAGTTGCTCACGGAGTTTTTAGTTAGCTGCTACTTGCATGACCTTCTGACCTTGTCGAAATACGGTCATTTAATTATAGTATTCCTACTTGGTTTTTCCAGTTGCTCATTCTTTATTCTTCGGGTCAAGTTTGGAAATCTTGAGCTCGTAAAGAAAGTTGTGACGAGTAGAATCAGGCACCGTCGCCACCGAATTTAAGTACAGGAACACAGGGTGGGCACTAGAATTGCTTCCTAAAAATGTTTACATGCATAGAATCAATTTTCCTTAATAAAATTCAAAAATTGTGACAAATTCGAGTACCCACCCTGTACTTTCAATTTTGATGACTACTGTGAGCAGCTCTGTACTTGTTGAACGAGTGTTAATGCTTCAGTTCTAAGCCTTGACCACCTTCTTTCCGTCTCGTTTTTCTTTTAGCCCACAATAATACTAAAAAATATCATCAAAACACTTAAAACTGATAGTATTTAACGTTAACGTTAAGAATGGTTATTATTACTGTGAAGACAGAGAGCATCTGTTTACCCAAAGGTATCCCATGTTGAGTACTTGATTACTATACTATATATTTACCTATAAAAATGAAAATAAACTGTATTAATAAAATAAATACAACACCTTGAGTTTTGTGCTAAAATAATAATATACAATATACAAATTGTTCTTAGCTAATACGCTTCGAGTCTTATATATTCGAGGTGGAAGAAAATAAGGCTTCTTGCTTAACGTTAACGTCAAAAAAGCCTGAATTGAATTAGGGTACAATTAGAAAACTAGTGACCTTTCATTTTCCTTTTTTTTTAAAAAGTAGTTCAAAATTTAAGGTGGAAAAGTAAAAAAACTACTTCAAATTGTACTTTAAATTGTGAAACTCTCTTCGTTCTGTCTGAATTACTTTAGTGGAGTAATTGTATGTTTAGGGCTCGTCAAAGTAATACTTAGGTAAGGAATTTAGTCTGGTAATATTTAATTGACTAGAGTACACGCTATACTACATACTGCTAAGTGTTTCAATTTTTAGGTGAGAAATTAGAGTTAAGGATAATAAAATAATATAATGAAGCTACTATGAACCTACATATGAAAAATGAACAGTCTGCTTCAAACCATTAATAGTGAACAGAAGTGAAACCTTACTAAGTTTACGGAGAATAAAAAAAAAAAGTGAGAGGAAAATAATCATTCAATTACAAGAAAAACTGTGAATTACACATGGCGTGAGATAATAAAATCGTGTCTTTTCTTTTGTTCTTTTCAATAATATCGACGTATTTTCATTTCTCATCTGTATTCATGCATATTAGAATTTAGATATTCAAATTGCGCCATTTTGACCTGATTTGCAATTTAGAATAGGGTCAACAGATTATGCATGTTTGGGAGGAAGGGTTAATCTCTGCTGAGACCACTAGCGGGCCCATTGCGCACACGCTCCAGGGAAGTTTTATAAGAGAAATGGTTTGTTTATTTATATGTATAGAGATCGACGCATTTCGAAATTCAATGAAATGGTATAGAAAACTTGCAATGCAAGTGGAGATCTATGCGAATTTGATTTGTTTTTTGCTTTCCTTGCGAATTCGCGACTCTGGTTGCGATTTGCAATGCAATCGTAGATGTATGCGAATCAGCGAATTCGGTGCAAATTATGCAATTGGAGATGTATGCGAATTTTCTTTGTTTTTTTTTTGCTTAGCTTGCAAATTCGCATCTCTGGTTGCAATTTGCAATACAATTGGAAATGTATGCGAATAAATTTGGTTTGTATTTAGTTGGCCTTGCAAATTCGCATCTCTTGGTTGCAATTTGCAATACAATTGGAGATGTATGCGTATGTGCTTTGTTTT
>JAQFYU010001276.1:0-15552 GCA_034694905.1 Ceratophysella granulata | reverse complement strand
GTAAGTACACAGGAAACGTGTGACTGACTTGACTACACGTGAAATGTCAGCGAGAGCACGTGTGCATCACAAAATAGCCCATTTTGAAATGCCAAGATTTAATAATGCAAATCAGGTCTGATTTAAAAATCCTCAATCGAATCGATATATTAAGACATGATCGACTCGATACCTTTGATCTTGGGTGATTCAATTGCTTGGGCAAAAAAGATGCCATTTCCACTCTGGGTGCGCGTGGGTGTCCAATGTACGTGTATGATGATGATCTCATTTGAAATAATGGCTCATTTAATTTCGTGCAATCGTCTTCATTGCGTATTGGGCTCTGCCTTTTGTCTCCATTCATTCTTTACACAGTTCAGATTTGATCATGTCACGACTTCCACCTCTGAATGTCACGACAACTGCCGAAGACCACCAGAATTCTCTCAACTCAAATTAGAGGTGAGCGGCTCTCGTGTGCACAATAAATGTGCAAACGAAGTGTGTTCTTAAATATGTCGCTAAAATGGGAATATATGAAAATATTCACTAATTAAAAGTTGTTAATTTAAAACAATTTTTGTACATATTTTAGTAAGAAGACACAGCATTTGCACGTATTTAGTGGAATTTAATTCAAATTTAATATAAATTAAAATGAGCAAAAGTACAAACGTAAATTTCGAAAAAGCAAATGATTGATATAAATCGGGCAAATTGTGAAAATGTAAGAAATGTATAAATACATCAAATTAAACACATGCTGCGATATTTTCTGGAATTTGACAAAAACTGTGAATTTATAGAAAAGAAAACTAGATGTAAATAATATTTTATATTTTAATAATAACAACTTGCCACAAAAACGTCAAACTACGCAGTTAAAGTGCTAAAATATGTTCAAAAATTCCAAAATATGGCAAATAGTTAGAAATTCATCAACATATGTAAATAGGCAATAAAACCCTCAAAATTTGTTCAAATTTGCTGAAATATGCCGTACAAAATCAACAGCGAGCCTACGGTAAATATGCATTTGCACAAGAAGCCTTTGCCCTCCAATTTGCCAATGCCATACATGATGTGCTCGATTGGAAGTTGGAACGCCATAAGAGCATGGACGTCAGTCTTACTTAGCCTAGAAAATAGCAAAAGTACCGCGTGGATAGAGGATTCTGATGAAATTCATCAAGGGCAAAGACTTTTGTCAAAGGATTCGACGATAGTGACAAATTGGCGACAGATATCGCTAAATATTCCACAAGGAGATTGAGTTGAGCAATAAATTAGAGCTTTGGTTCTGTATTTTGAATTGCTTATTTGCAGATTCAGCATAATGCTTCCCTTAGCTATCTGCGCAATTAGCACAACTGTAATTACGAAATACGTTTTCATATTAAACTTCCCTTCTAACTAGAACTTTGGTCCGTATACGAGAGTTCATGGACACTGACAACACGTTAATGCTTCTTTTAATTGCCTCCACAGTTTGGAACCAGAACTTAACGTGATCAAGACAAGGAATTACCATGTGCCATTATGCTGCTGCCTGATAAACAAGTAGCATTCAAACAGTTGTATGCACGCCGCACGCCTACCTATTAAATTCCAAATTGGTTAGTTCCTAGATAATTAAGAATTAGTTCAACTACTTACTACCCGTAAACCATCATAATTTGCTAATATTTGAGGTATGCTATGCTTATTACATATGTGTCTGAATGAAGAGATTATGTTAAAGGGTAAACCCAACTTCACGATTCCTTCGAACTAATTACGACGTTTTAAATGCAGGCTATACTTGTATCTATAGTTTGACTAACTTCTCAGTAGAAATGAACTTCAATCTCAACTAAGGTCAACTATTGATAGGTCTGAGCAAATCAGTGGTTGGCCTGATGAAATGTAGCATTCAAATTATCCAATGTTCCAATCTCTAGTAAGTATTCCATGCGTCAGTATCAAGAAAAAATCATTCTAAGAAAAAATATAAATATTGTCAACACGTGACTGGCGCCAGACATGAACAGATGGCTCAGGAGTTGAAAATTTTAATCGACCTGGAATTGTGGAGCCACAGATTGAATTTCAAATTAAAGAAATCTCAATTCTTCAATAATTGATTGACGTGTGTTTTCAAATCGAGAAGTTGTTCAAGAGTTCATGGCACTTTAGTGGCAGCGACAGGGCTAAGCTTAGATTTAATCAAAACCTTCATTCGTTTCAATTCCTGTTGAAAAAAGTGTGCCTGACATGACATTTGGTAATGACGCATGTTGTCATCATGGAAAAAGGTCAAAAGAATGTTAAAACGGAGTTGTGACCATTTAAAGACGTGTTGATGCCTATTTGAGCACAAAATTTGCTTTGCAAAAAAAACTAAGCTAAGATCTCTCTGATTCAATGACTAAGTGAACTACATAGAAACACCCACGCGAAAAATTATTTTCATATGTGAAATGAAGGCACGCCTTATTGGCCCATTTTCTCCGTCTGCCTTACCAATTTTTCTGACAACGAAGTGCGAGGCTGAAGACGAACCCAAAGCCATGGGCATGGGAGTGATCTCTATGATAATTTCATTCTTAATACAATACTAATTTATGACTTCTGCCACAGTAGCGTCTAGAATCTCGTGTAAACAAAGACAAGGTTGAACATTATATTCCCAATTCCCAATCAATTCTTTCAATACTTCTGTTTACTTCATTCTCCAGAATCTGCTGAGTACTGAGTATACCAAACCAATAAAAGAAACTGTAGGGCGACAAAAAATTGACCTGTTCCTTATCTTAATTACCATTTAGGAATTGTCAGCAGGTTTGAATC
This sequence comes from Ceratophysella granulata, assembly GCA_034694905.1. Lineage (NCBI taxonomy): Eukaryota > Metazoa > Arthropoda > Collembola > Poduromorpha > Hypogastruridae > Ceratophysella > Ceratophysella granulata. The sequence continues at coordinate 12,741 of JAQFYU010001276.1, read as the reverse complement.
AACCCGTAGAGTAGCTTTCCTGCATCCTTGTTTTGATCCGTGGGCATGATATGGTACGTATGTAGTAGCTCCTTCCAACTTTCAACTTCAACCTTCCATATAAAATGCTATTACCATACCACGCACACGCTGGAAACATAATGTCTGAGATCTGTGTACACTAGATAGAAACGGTTAAAATATGCAATAAAATATGCATGCAAAACTATGCAGATATGCACCAAAAACGTGAAATTGTGCACCAAAACATGCACAAAAATGCCAAAATACCTATGTACAAAATATGCACCAAAAATGCGAATTTAAGTTCCGAAAAAGTAAATGTACCGTATAAAGTATAAAACTAGGCCAACCAAGTTGCAGAAACACCTGAAATGCTGAAAAACATCAAGTTTTTATCAAACCGCAAACGTTTTAAAATTTCAAAAAAAATGCATACGACTAAACCTAATGACATTTTTTGAATAGAATCTAGCACGATACAAAAGATCTTTAATAAGCCCTCTAAATATGAAGTTAAAGTGGGAAACTATATTTTTAACTTTGAAAATATGTATCAAAATTGTAAAAAATATTTAAAGATGCGTTAAAAGTTTCAAGTTTGCAAAAATATGCAGCATAAAAGTTAGATATTGGTGTCGGTGTGAATCAAAGACTTTAAGTTTAAAAATCAAGGGCGGGCATCTTTTAAAAAATATATTTTTGCATAATTAAGAAGGCTTAGTGATCGTATGCGCAGAACGCCCGTCGTCAAGGGCATCACCAGAAATGTCTTCAATCGAAAGGGCAGCTGGAGCCAATTAAGGCAGGTCAAAGTTCAAATTGTCGATGAAGAATTTAGCCTTTCCTTTTTAGACCGAGCAGAATTTAGGCTGAATGTCAACACGCACGGGGTTCAATAGGGCAGACGCTGAATTCAGCTTTTCAGCAGATGAGTCTTCCAGGGCGTGGAATTACTGGAAGTTTGGAGGAGAGTACCGTGGGGTGACGACGACGCCATGACCAAATTGTCGTAAAAGTTAATTTAATGCAAGCCATTCTTCTTCCTATTTTACTAGCTCCAGCTCCTGAGATTCCAGGAAGGTTCATAGTACACGTGCTTGGATTACGAACTACGAACTGCATAATAATGTGCTCATAAAATTCTCACTGTGAGAGACGCCAAGTGGCATTATATTATTACTAGATACGAAAACAAAACTTGGTTTGATATGCCAATCAAGGCTGAGTAGGTTGGATTTATAGAGATTGAAGAGGTTCAGAATTATACTGGAGTCAGCGTGCTGGGTGCATTTATATTGATACTTTAATGTTATTGTCATAATGGGACTCCTCAATACATAGATCACTAATAATATGCAGGTAACTGGTTTTGCTTGTGACAGAAATAATGGAGATTTCTTATGTAAATACTGGTACGTAGCTCGTAGGAGGATCTTTCACAGGAAAGTAGTAGTCAACTAGGAATTCGAACCGGACTTTCCATTTTCTGCCTTTTGCTCATTCAACTTCCACAACAATTTTCTTCCTTCGAAAAGAGGCAGGGTTGTTTCGGGAAGGAAGTCGAATGCTGAACCATGTGATAGTGGGCAATCTTTTCCTCGATTCTGGATTCCTAGAATTCTACTCTATTTTCCTATTTTCCTTGAAAACAAATCCTAGAATTTTGATAAACAATCGACTCGAAAATATTTTTCTGAACCTGTTTATTTACCAATATATTCTGAGGAAACGCAAATCTAAACAAATAACTTGTTTTAAGGTCATATGATTTAATTTCACCGCAAACAAAGCCGATTCTCCCCGCAAAATGAATGTGTCTGACCATAACTCATCTGCCCGCAAAATAACTTAGTTCGCCGCAGAACAGCTTTGTTCACCGCAATTTACATGGTAACAACGGCAACAACTGACTCGTTCATGGTAGCCACCTTAGATGCATAGAAACTTTGCCTTTGCACTAGCCTTCACGAAGGCATTCATGATGGCGAAGAAGGTAGCTGTTTTTTTAGTTAAGAAGGCGACGGCGATTGGGAAGGTTGCAACAACTTTCCTTTAATATGCGATCAGATTTCGCGAAGGCTCAGATTTCTCGAATGGCCTTCGCGAAGGCTAAAAGTAGTATGGGTAAAGCGAGTGAAGGACCGTCAGCCTTCACGAGTGCGAGTGCTAAGGCGACAATTTTGCCCATCGATGGTAGCCTCCGCCGTCAAAAGGGCACCGTCACTTGGGAGTGGTACATTTGGGCGCCTTCATTTGGGCGTCGTCATTTCGGTGCCGTCATCTGGGCGCAGGCACATCTCGGCTATCAGCTTACTCCAACTCCGATTATATGGAGCTTGAATTTGAACAGATTCTGAAATAAATGTAACTTGAAACTAAAATTGAAATCCGGTTCATAAGCTCTCGTTTAACGAGACATTTCGGTGAAGAGCGGGAAATCCCTATGATTTACGAGTACATATAATGTTCAGTTTATATTCTATTTTCAAGCTACTTAAAAAGCGCATCAAATCATATAAATGTATACTTATCAGTTACACAGGCATCAATTGCAAATTAACAATTCCCAGGGCTATTCTAAATGCAATATTCTTATATCACCTAAGAATTATGAATGAACAGAGCCAAGCCCATTCCACAATTAAATCTCTCCGTATGTACTAATTCTGTGTGAAATTTAGTAATCGACTTCGTGGCATGGAACCATTATTGTGCACCTGGAGATTGTTTTCTGGTTCCCAAGGAAGACGCCGTGTGAAGTCATAAGCGAGCTCTGGTGTAGATTGCAATTATTTCTGCTCCAGGTGTATAATTTTCATGCATAATAAGATCAAGTCATTCTTATTCTTCCATTCACTTATATATTTACATGCAAATGCAAAGATTCCTCTGGAAGTCAAATGTATTTTTTTTTTGCAAAGTTTTGTAATTCAAAGAGCTATCAAGCGGAATCACGATTATTCGTCTAGCGTGACTCTGTCCAGAAAAGTCTCTGTAATCAGTTGGTTGGAAGCGTGAAGCTGGGTAATCCCTTGCCCGTCGGTATTTGTTTTAAGTTATGATGCCGTGCATAATTTTTGAGGGATCCAGCAATTTCTCTTGACCAAGACCCGCTCCCAGAGAAACTCCTCAAATCCATTACATTATTTGCATTCCATAAATTAAGTGGAATATTGTATACAAATTTTGAGCTGATCAAATTTGTACTCGAGCATGTAATCATCAGCGCTTCTAACAAGATTTATGATCGAATCCTGACATGAATTATTGAGTCTAACTAACACCAATATAGGGTATGGATTGACTTGTTTCAACCTCTGTGAATATATTAATTAAATTCTATAGAATTATCCGATCGTGCAGCTGTAATTGGAAATCTCTCTCGTGTAAATCTATATTTGCAGTACAGGAATTTTAGAGATGTTAATCCTGACACAGAGCTTAGCATAGCAAATACAAAAATTAAAATATTCAATGAAAAAAGGGTAGGAATGAGATACTTGAAAACTAATTTCTGATTCAGAAGTGGCGTCATGTCATTAGAATTTTCGTCACAAAAACCTTTGGCTAATCAACTAAATATTTACCTGTCACGAAAGTCCATAGGCTAAAAAATGTAAAAGAAAAAGCCAGGAAAGTCCCAACTCGCCATTTTTTCTTAAAAAGAGTTGGATAGATGAAAATTATACGAATCCATCCATATTTAGATTCAAGCTGAGCACATAGGCGATTTAATCTGACTGGAGTTGTATGAACAGATAAGTCATTCTCAATTCTCATACTGTTCCAACTTATTAGCATTCAATTCCACTCCTTATAAGCCCCTGTCATGTCACTGACTAAGCATTTTCTGAGCCCGCATCTTAATCCCTCACACGCCTCTACAACTTTTTCCGCACTAAAAAAACAAATCACGTAAGCATGGTGTTCGTTAATTTCGCATCCCAACAGTTGTTATTCCTATAAATAATCTTCGCATATGTAAAAAATCCTGTCAGGTGTCAGTCTAATGTTTAGTCTTGTTTATGGCACGAGAATTGTATGCAAACACGGAGGCATGGCTTGTGTTTACTTACATTCAGAACTACAGCTACTGCATTGTATTCCGGAACTCGTTCAGTTGTTTCAGGCTAATTTCAAATGTCTGGAGCATGACGCGTCTCCCAATTAGTGAGGTCCGTATACGTGATCAATACTTTGCAGACGAATCGATTGCTACATTATTGTAGTCAGGGTTCGGCATTAAGGATTTACAATAGCGTCATTTTTTAATCTGATAAGGAAATTAAAATTTTGGTGGTAGTGTATTCAGCTCCATTAATTTCTTCAAATTATTTGAAAATCAAACTAAAATATTTTAATGAAAATAGTAGCCACGAATTACTTTATAGTTTATAAATTATTTAGCATTTTATTTTATTCTTTCATTTTTTTATGCGGTGATCCGCTTTGATTTATTTATTTACGAGTATATATTTTTGATATATTTGGGTAAAAACTTTAACGACGAAATCGGATTGCATTGTTTGACTGTGTTTTAAATCGTCAGTAAAGCACATCCCAGTAATAGCAAAGTCTCTAAATCTGTTTCAGGACGCACAACGCACAGTACATACTGCGAGTACGTATCACAAAAGTATTTGATGAAAGGATGGATTTTGGTATTCTCCCAGAAATCATATTCCCAAAAACATTGCGTAAATTCATGAATGAAGGAAGAGATTATTGTAATTGAATACCCTATTCCAGTAATACATGTATTTTCCCATTACATGAGTTGGGAAATTCTTGTTATGTTTCGCTTGTGAAAATGCAGTAACGAAGATCAGAGAATATTTGATCCTAATTGCATGTTTTTTGCATGGATGAATGTTGACCAACGCTTTTTATTTACATATATTTTAGCTAATTTCAAGTTTTTTGATATTGCGCATATTTCGATGTTTTCAGTTTTTAGTGCATATTTTGATGGGTTTCAGTCCTTCACTATATTTCACACAAAAATGCTTACTGACGTAAAGATTTCACTACATATTTTTTGTATACGACAGAATTTTTGCATAACACATATTTTACTGCAGAAAACGGCAAAAAGACTGCATATATTTGTGCAAATTGTTTTGCATACGTCATTTATTTTTCACGTGACCTATTTTCCTACATAAAACGGCGGGAAAACCGCATATTTTACTGCATATATTGGCCCTTTTTATTTGCATAAAATGCTAACCCAAGGGATTAGATTACTTTGTTCAAAAGTCCTCACTTGTACAATATTTGCAGAAGGTCGCCGAAAATAAATGCGATTATTGCCACACAATTAACTAAGTTGGTCATAATTTAGCTCAGCGCATGTATGTATTCTCCACAATTTCCAAACTTCCTCATACTTGTGTGTAGCGCTTGTAAGCTATGCTCTTTTATGGACATGCCTGCAAAACTAAACCAAACCTAACATACAATATCTAGCCTAACCTAACCGCACAAACCTTACAATATTTTCATCTTACAGATGCACCAAAATTATTTTTCGTTTTCAGACAACCGGCCATTTTATGTCAATAACGCTGTTAAACATTAAATTAGCATCAACAATTTAAGCTTCAGCCTAGACCCTAAAATACTTTTAGGTTCAGAAATCTGTAATTAAATGTAATAAGCGAAAAAACGAGACATTCCTAACTGCTAACCTTGATGCTAGTAAATTTCACCCAGATGCTAATGAATGCAGGAGATGAGCAAAGGGTACGGCTCATCTTGTAGATACAAAAGATACAAGAAGAAACATAGAACATTGACGTGTTGTAAGCGTAGCCGAAACCAAGCACGTCTTTGAATATGTTGTATGCCACACATTTTTATTCCAATTAAATTAAATGGTATTCCAGTTCCATTAAGCTCTACTAGGCTACTAGTTCTCGCCAGTCCAGAATACTTTATTAGTTTAGTTTCAGAGCTCGTTTGTCCAATCCAATGTTTGACTTGAAATGTTGTTCTTGTTGCTGAAGGATCCGGCTGAATTTGTAACCATAAAACGTAGCAACCAAGTCTCCACAACTAATGATCAATAAAGCGAGTCCATATATGTCCAGTATTTTGCGTTCTGCTCCTGGAGCCTATGATGAAGCTCGCACTGAAGACAGACACTTATATAATCCGCTTATTCAATTTAATGGGGGAATTGATCGTAGTTTTGCACTATTATGATATGATCTTGGTGAAGCCTAACTAGGCGGAAGACAAGTTTGTCATTCATACAATACTGTCGCCGTCGTCAGTTCAGTCAGAGCCAAGCCAGAGCAATTGCGCGGCATTCCAAGCCCGATTATATAACACAGATTAACAATTCCTTTAAAATGTGTTCTAAGAAGACGAAGAAAACCAAACCACCCTCATAAATCATTTCAATCTTCCAGACTCGATTTCAACACTTTTCTAAATATCCATAAAATTAAAGACTATTTTGTATTCTACATGCACAACTAATACCAAAAACGTCCAACATGAGTTAAACGAGTGGGAAATTAATTCTTTTTTTTCTGGAACCGTATAAACACGTACAGTCCAGATTACAATGAATTCCAGTCCAGCACGCCAAATGAGTCCAAGTACATCAGCTATTAATCAATTCCTTGTTGATATAGTTTTACATTTTACTGTCAAAAGGTGAAAAAAAGCTTGTTCTTGTCTGCGTGTAAGGAGCTCAGAGGAGTCTTCTCCAAATGAAACTAGAGACCAATTGGAATTTCAATTAGTTCAGGAGGATTACTTAAGAAAGCTCTACATGGGAACTCATTAACATTTTTGCTCCTAAAACTTGTTCAATGGTAATTAAGTTTTTGCAGAGGGTAGAAAATAAATGGCAGATGGCAAAGGGCTTAGTACACAGTTCTGTTCAGGGCTTACTGACACGCTATGCATGTAGAATGGGAGGAAATACTTGCCTATACTGACCACAGGTTACAATTAAATTGTTTTATTAACTCTTGAATTCGATCGAATGAAAAATAATTACTGTAATAAAAACGTTTGGCCATGATACATGAAACTACTGGAACTCTTGCAATGCATTCAAATCTAACGAGGTGTCCATCTTTCTGCTAAGACCTCAGTTTAGAATCACATGGGACGGCTCATGCAATAAACGTAGTTAGCTGTAAACAACTTGAATATTAGAACAGAATGAATGCAGAATGTTGTGCTGATTTTCAAAATATTTTATCGATCCTTGGTTTTGGAAATTTTATGAAATATATAGTCGTGATGTTATTACCATAAGCGTATTTATTAATTTTTGTAAATAGAATTAGCTATTTGTAACATTTGTTTTTACATAGTCGGATAGAATCTCCAATTTCCACCACAAAATATTCTAGTTTCTATTTAATTAGGGTCAGATTCAACTAAAAGTAAATTATTCAAGAAAGGACTTGCAAGGCAAGGCATTAGTATTTAATTATTAATTAAGTATACTTAGCACGAAATAACCAGAAAACACAATTTATAAATTGCAAAACCCAATAAATCTTATCAATTAATTTCACATTCCCAATCAAAATATGAACACATTGGCTTCATAATTATCCTATGTTTAAATTAATATTAGCTTTGTAAAAATATACGATCAATAAGATTTATTACAAGTAGTATTATTTACTATAGACCATTGAATAAATAGTATTCAATGAATACAATATGTACAAAGTTCAAACCACACGATCTTGACCAAAGCTCTTCATTAAGACTTGAGTTGATCCTTTTTCAAAACGAGGCACTTCAGGGTAAGCTAACTACGCAAGTAAAGCTTTTTAATTCCGTAAAAGGTCGCTCTCCTAATTCAGAAAGAGTAGTTTCAGTTTCAGGGTAAGCTAATAAATATAGCTATTTAATTCTGTGAAAGGCCGCTCTCCTACTTCAAAAGAAGGAGCTTCAGGCTAAGCTAATAAAGCAAATAAAGCTTTTTAATTCCGTGAAAGGTCGCTCTGAAACCCAGTATTGTTACTGGGATCCCTTGTTACCAAACATTTGTATGTTTACCGAGATCAATTGTACTCAAACGTTTTTTAGTCCCTTGTGCCCAAACTTTTGTATCACTTTGACGGACCTTATGCCTTTTGACAAATACGTATGTCCGCACAAAAAGGATTAAGGTACCTGGTATGCAATCGCCCGGACTCAAAATGAATTTATCTCTTGAACACAAATTAACTTCTACCGTTTGTATTATTGTGCTTCTTGAACGACAGTGACATTTGCTTCTCCCAAGTGAGTCTTGAGTTGCTCAAGAAACACCTCCGACATCTATCAAAATGAAAGGGGTGAGTTAGTACAACGAAATAATGTTAGAATTATAAATTGGTAACTATGTATATTGTTTTTGAAGAACTAACTCTAAACTCGCTTATTCGTAGCTTCTCCAGGTTTGGGAGCTTCATCAGCCCAAAAACGCCAGTAATGTCAGTTATTTTTGGATCCATTGGTGTTGAGGACAATAACGACAGGACTCTCAAGTCTGTTCAAATCAGAAGTGTTTTAACAATTAACGTATGTACTCAATTTTAGGAACTTACTATAAAGCTCTTCTGTATGTTTACTTACTTTTAAGATCTGAAATGCCAGGACTTGTTTTGACCTTCAGCAGATCAATTCTTGTCCAGTTCTGGGACTTTCTTATTTGTACCACTTTGGGTTGAGGAATTCCCGTGAAGATGGAGTCCAGCTTTGAGTTGCATTTTGGACCGACTTGGATTTTGAAAGAGAATTCTTCTAACTGGGTACATCCTTGGAAGATTAAGGGAAATCCATACAAGTTGTCCAGGGTAATGTAAACAGCTCCAATAGCCAGCTTCCGTAGGAACGTAAATCCTGTGTTCAAAGTGAACAGTTGGTCTTCGTTCAGGCGCAGTAGTTGACCCCATTTGAAGGTGTGGACCTCAGGTGCATGGAAGCCTGCTGGGAAAAGGTAATTGAAGACCGGCTCCAACGGTTGAAACGGAAAGCTGAGAACAACTACTCTCACTTTGGGAAATAGTATTCCAAATCCTGGTACAGGGCCCTGTTCAGGAGTTCTCAGTTCCACACTCCAAAGTTTTAAGCTCAGTTCAACGACCTCAGGAAACACAGGCAGCCGGAATCCCAAAATATTTTCCTCGGTTTGGTAAATTAGTAGGGACAAGTCAACGATTGTGGTCCTTTTGTTTTCAAGGAGGTGGTAAATCTTCTCTCCAGAGAGACTACTGATTTTCAGCTGCATATCCAGATGGGTCAAGCGTGGCAGAGGCAGTGACCTAAACACTGTGTAGTCAAAATATGAGAATGTTCCAAGGAATCCCAGAGAAGTGACGGTGGTCGGAACACTTCTCCAAACTTTCTCCCCGAAAGCAGTTCTGCGGAGTAGGCCAATTCGTCTAGCTACAGTTTTTGGCTCCATGTCAGACCACAGAAGGCACAATTTGTTCAAAACGGACGTCTTGCTTAGTAATTTTCTGCTCATGTCCAAGAAGAAGGAACCAGAGAAACCGGCTTCCCCGCAGTGCATCGTTAGAGCTAGATCTGTTAGTTTGGGAAGTTGGGTCAAATCCAAGAAATGATCTTCCTTGAAGGTCAACCTGCAACCCTCGCAAACCATCATAGTCATATTCGTCAGTTCGCCTGCAACTAGGCCCATGAACCTTCCGAAGTTGATAGCAAAGTCCTCAGGGACTACATAGGGTTGTTTCGGGGCGAAGAATTCCGCAGTTAGGACCAGAATTCGGATCGTGGGCATGGTGCTTAGGGGATTGGTCAGAAGCAACAGGCCTCTCTCTAGTCGAGCAGCATTCGAAAATATCACGGCTTCCAATACCCATTCATGAGTTGCTTCTTGATTCCACTCAGGGCTCACTAATCTGAAACTTTGGTAGTCCGAACTGCTAAACGAACTCTTCCGAATGATATTTTGAATGATCTGTCAAATATATGTAAACAAAACAAACATTACAACAAGAAATGGACGAACTTGGATGGTAGATATCAAATATCATGAATCACTAAAATACCCAAATATCATGATATTCTTTTATATTTAATGTTAATGACTCCAGAAAACCAAGTTAAACATGTCTGAAACTGTTTTTTCACTTATATTTATCTGCATGATCCGTTGATTGAGTTACTCAAGTATTGAATCCTGAAAATACCAAATAGTATTGATAGTTGTTTAATGTTTCACGGGTCAAAGTTTGAATCAGTTTCTGCTCATTGTATTTTTACAACGAATGCCATCGCCATCAAGATATTAAGTGTAATAGAACTGCAGTGCCTAACGAGTCATGTAATAATTTTGGCCAATGCATAGATTATGAACTGACGTTGACATCTGCTATATGATAGTAATATGTCGACTTATTAAAAATATCTTTAATATTCAGTTGTCCTCTGAACTTACTTGGCATTTCATTATTATTTGTGTGAACAGCGTACTTACCATTACCACGTCTCACTTCTTAATATAAAATTTAAACACATATATATTATATCGTGAGATCAACAAGCCTCTAAATAAACTTTTCATTTAGTTTATTACAACCCCAACCCCAGTGTTTAAAAGTCTGACTCTTGGTTTGTCAGGCAATAAGTTGGAGTCAAATACACAGGCATTAATCATTAATCTTATAGCCTTTTCATTCAAGTCTTCAGTGCCTAAAATCTTTTTCCCTCCTTGAAAATCATGGATTTGCAGTTCTTTTATATTAATCATTGACAATTGACACGGGATTTGAAAAGACAGTGCAAATATTCTAGATTCTTAATAGCTTGGCCGTTAGATAAGCCAATAAATTCATCTAAATGAGTACATTTATTTGGCTTACATTTATCTTGGCTGACCAATAACAACTAAAAAGAACGGCAAACGGCTGACGAAAGCATAAATTGGCTTACCGAACAATTTAATGTTTTCTAGAATATTTTCGACGAAACCTAGCCCAACTGTGCTGAAAGTAATGTAACTATTTCAGCAGAACCTAACCTAACCCAACTACTTCAAACGGCCAATTTGAAAATAGTAAACCTTAAATTACCTATTATGTATTATGTCTACTATGACCTATTATACTATGACCTATTATTACCTATTATGTCTATTATGCCATACAGGCTATTCTGTGCTCAGCATAAAGATAGAAGCTTTTGGAAAAGCCCTCATAAATCTAATTTCAAACTTGTGTTTTGTATGATTGGAAAAACACTTGACAAACACGAGACCTAATGGAAAGCACTTTCAAAATCGGGATTTAAAAATGTACTCCCCAGTGCTTGACCCTTATATGTACATAGCTACGTGCGAAGTATATAATATGGTCACAAACTTATAAATAACTTACGTCAGGAATCAGGAATGGATTTGGATTATTAGGATGAGTTGCGGCCATAATGGAGGTTTGAATGCAATAGTGTTCCAGTGGAGGAGAGACGTGACAAATATGACACGTTCTTGATTTGGTTTGGTAATTATACCCTGTCTTAGATCTGCTGACACGAGGTGGTACGACGAAAGAGTGTTCTCAGCAATACCGGTGAGCGGTGAGGTCAACCGTTGTTCTGAACAAGTCACATAATAAGGAGTTGTCGAGACGAGGAGGAGACGCCTTGTCCAAGTTGGTTGCACGTCGCACCAGACAGACGAGTCTCAAAATGGCGCTCGTGTGGAGTACGTACTGTAGCTACATAACGTAGGAGTATGTGTGGCTTATGGCCCTTGCCGCTGTGGGTTTTTACCCCTCAAAGAACACCTTATGCAGAATTACAGAACGACGACGACGACGACTGTTGCCTTAAGCCCTGGAGTACTATGTAGCTAGAGTATGGCTTATGGCCCAATATGCTGTGCTCTTTAGCTATCAAAGATGTACCTTTTTCAGAATTACAGAACGGCGACGACGACTGTTGCTTTTAGCACGAAATGCTGGCATCTATAGCTCTGCGTACGGCAGCACTGGACCAGAAGCAATTAGGTCTCTTATTACTGGTGTTACTTTACTGTTACAATTTGGGCCCTTTTAATGTTCCGATCCAATTTACAACAAATTCCATACTAAACTAAAAGCGAAGTGAATTCCTAACCGCCAATTAGAATTTCAAACAATACAAAAGCGTGGACCATCCGTCCAATGCACTGTCTGCTCTCGAAGCGTTAGAAAAATTGTGTAAGCATGGAAAAATGGCTTCGTGATGTGATTAATTTTGTGTGCATATTTATATACTGTGCTGTTGATTCGAAGTACAATGAAGCGTAATCATCGCTAGCATAAAGGATGCTAATAAACTATGAAATCTACAATGAGTACTATCTTTTTATTTGAAAAGCAAACCCTGCTTCAATATTGGGAATTAAATAATTTGGAACGTATTTGAGATTTCAGGCTTTAATGGTCTATTCACATGGGACGCACTAAATCAGTCAAATTGAGCCCACTAGGTACGCCACGGGACTTTTAACTTATGAAACACTAGCTGAAAGCCCGTCCTACGGACGGGGGCTAATGAGCCCTTCGTTGTTCAACGTTCAACGTTCGTTGGTTTCTAACGTTGTGGTTTACCAACGTTCGTTGGTTCACGTTCGTTGGTTCGTTGTCCTACTAATAATTGTCCTGCTATTCAACCCGTTAATATTTCTCTATTTTATTTTCAATTCCGACCGCAACTTTTTCTTTGCCTTTTTCAACTTCAAAACAATTTCCTCTATGCATTGTCTCCGTT
>JAQFYU010001275.1:0-15554 GCA_034694905.1 Ceratophysella granulata | reverse complement strand
CAAACTTTGAGGGTAATTATCTTCATGCTAATCTGATGCACTAAGCTATTTGCACTATTTCTTCACTATGGGTGGTCTTAAATACATCAAAAATCAATTCTAATCTTCTGGCGTCAAAACGTGTTTTTCTGCGGGCAAGTTTTCCGGCGGGCAAAACCTGCTTGCGGACAAAACCTGCTATTCGGCGGACATTTGGGGTCTTACTGGCGGGCAGTTTAATTGGTTTGAATTAAATTCAAGTGTTTCAAACCGAAAGGCTTTCGTTCAAACTATTTGGCAAATATGCCATCTACGAAGTTCTATTTTAATTATTAAATTAATAGCTTAGCCTTCATCGTTTTATACATTTTGTGCAGATTGTACTAAGAATGGAATTCACAAGCAAATCGAAAACACGGTAAATGCATGTTTGCAGAATTCAATATCAATTTGCATTGACTCTATTTTGATATTGCCATTTGTGTTGGGGTTTGAGTTCAACGAATGAGTTCAGTGTACAGACATTTTTTTCGTACTTAACTATTTCTGTACTTTATCTTCAATTACATTACGGTATTCCTACAACAAATAGCACAATCAGTACCACACAGGCCAGGAAAACTAAATAATAAATATTTAAACAAATTGAATTATCTATTTATCTATTCAAGGTGGCACCTCCATGTATCATCCTCTATTCCTCGTAAAGAACCTCCTATTATTAGTATTAGCACAATGAAACAGGCAACTTGTTTATAATTTTGACATTTGACACCGGTACCACCGGTCGTAGAGACTTTTAGCAATGGTACGTACAGGGATATACCCAATCCAATCCCTAGAATTTGCATGTTAACGACGCAGGAATATTTATGTCTACGAGGCAATTCTTCTTTTTTATCAACCTCACCGTGTGGTTTCACTCCGCTAATCAGAAGAGGCAACAAGGGCTCATTTATGCGGAATGAATAACTTCAGATTATCGAACTTCTGTTTATTACATTAATTATTCTGAAAAAAATCCAAGTTGAATGTCAGGCAGATATAGTTTGGACTTAATTAACGTATTCTCGGCTGCGTATCCCATGTCACTGTCCCTGAACCGACATAAGTTATCGACAGAGTTCAGTTGAGTGGTTGCTGGTTTACTGCTGAGTGCAACCAACCTGCTTCAACTAATGCGTCCTAGACTATTTACTACTACTACTACGGTGGGAGTCTCATTATAAAAAGACTCGGTAAACGGGAAGGGCTCAATTATAGTTGGAGCCTCTTCCCAGTTACTAACATAACGAAGCAAAGGTCCTAATTGCCTCCTTGGTGCATTATTGGGATAGTGACAATTGACAGGACAGGAGTAGGCGTAGGGAAAGTGTTGAGCTGTGAAATAACTCTGTTCCGTTCCATGCTCTATTAGTATTTCCGTATTTTTAAAAATTCTAGAAGTACCGTTAACTTATAAGTGCATCAGGATGATGAAATCAGACAAGAATCAGAACATGTGCTCAATATTTTTAGGAACTGACTCGGACATGGACATCCGGGACCATCTCACTGATGACAGTTACTTTTCTACTGAGATGTCAGAGGTAAGTGCTTTCTTAAGTTTTTGTTAATACTGAGCTTTGTGGGTTTGATGCCTTTAACAGCTTCAGCTTTGGTAGCCAATAGTGTCAATGGTAATCGATGCTTGACGATTTCACAATACAAAAAATTGCGTTGTTAGCAAAGTATTTTTATCCACAGATTTATGTACATAATCGGCTTTGATGTCTGATGTCCATAACTTGAGAAATCGCGCTATCAGGAAAATTCAATTAAACAGTGTGAATGAATAAACGAGAGCTTTAATTCATCGGGATACAGCGATGCCCAGGCTATGCTTTGTACAGAACTGCTTTCAGCAAGTTGAGCCTATAGCTTTTACCAAATAAATCGGTATTTTGCACAAATTCAGTGAAAAACAGAAAGTTTTGCTCTGTGAAATGCAAAACCCCTTTTGAAAAAGTACTGTATTGTACCGAAAATATACAACAAAAAGCCGATTCGGAGTAGAGCGTTTATAATGTTAATTAATTAAATGTATTGCTTTACTGAGCTGGGTGTCTGGCAGGATGCACTTGTACAGCCACAGCCACAACCAACCACACCATGCATGTGAAACCGGCCGGCATTTGCACGCCACTTGTGCAGATACATGAGTATAAATGGGTTAACCGGAGATAGAACACCACTTGCAAATTTGCCATAAGCCATAAATTTATTTTAACTTCGACTAAACTATCCTGCTTATCATGTGTAATGTAATCCAGTTTATCAATCCACATTCGAGTCCATATCCCTGCTTTTATATAAATTAATCATCCATTTCCATACCAGATGTATTATTCAATATTCCTGACAAGGCAAATGTACATAATCATGGCGTGCAAGGCGGACAAGTCAATATTTTACCTGAAAGAAGTCTATACTTATCAACTTAATTCTACATTTATGTTTCATTTAAGGTGACACATTGATGAAAGTAAGTACCCAAAATACATTGTAGCATTTCAATTTCGGCTGATTTTATGTAGCAACTTGTGGCATTTTCTAAACCACTGCTTCATGTTAACATGTGCTAGCTCAATTTGAAACGTACACCGATGTACTTACTGAAATGTTTCGGTAACCTTGAATTTAGGTTACCTTACCGTCAATATAAATATAAACGCCTTCCAATTTCCAATGTAACAGCACATTAGCACTGGTACATACATTAATGCCATGTCATGCGCCATGCCAAAATGACCAATAACTAGAATTGATTGTTGATTGAATGAAAGGGTTTCGAGTTTTCAAAACCACATGAATATCTCGTAATTTTTTTGAATTTATTTTGGGTTGTTGGTTGGGCATATTCCATTGTAAGCACTAGCAGCAGCGAGTGAGCTTAGAATTCTGATCCGACACGTCGGGTACTTGTATTGGTGCCAGGTGCTACGGGAAGCAGTTAAAACCTAAACCGCAAATAATTTAGACGCAGACTAACTTAATTAATTTCAACAGTTTGCCTTAAGTCAATAGAACCTTTCATTTTCATTGAATATTAATTCATAGCATTTCACATGTACATTTACAATGTTATACATTCACAAACAAGTATCCGGAATTCGGAATTTGGATACGCAAATTGTGGACTGAAGTTTTAATGCAATTCGCTCAACCTCAGCGCAGCTTGTCATGATTAGTTACAGGATAATTTAAGATCGCATACAGACCTTCATTAGGCATGTATATTTCATTTAAATTCGAAAAAGAATTTCTATTTTATAATTTTAAATTCACAATTTTATATTTTACCATCAAATTCAAATTCTATCCTTGTTCTAAAATGCAATAGAATTAAAAAATGTTGACCGTTGACCCAACAATTGCTTTCGACTCCCCAACTTTTCCTTGTTGAAACAGACATGGTAAGTATTCGAATTGGGTTCAGGGTTCACTCACGATAGTCACGATATATAAATCTTGAAGAGCTACTGGGCACTGAATGGTATGTTGAAGGCTCTCGTTTGTCGCTTTATCCTCGAAATACTTTGACATAGGGAAACTACTTCCGTCTGCTTCTTTACATGCACGGCTCACATCAATGCTCACAATCATAACAATGGTATTTTACTATTTTCCTGTTGATTGCTCTTCAATGATCTGCTTCACTTTCGCTTTAAATTGGTAATTGGAACAAGGTCACAAACTTCTGTGTTAAATATTTTTTTAACACTTTCTCGATATTTTCCTTATGTTAGTTGGACTTTGACATTCTGGACGATCTCAATCTTCCGGGTGACTTTTCCCTACTCGACGATGAGAACATGTTCATGCGGGATATGGGGGATGACTCAGTCTCGAATTCAGGGTCTCAAACCTCAGCCTCGGACACCTACCTTGACCCGTCCTCCATCAGTGACTCTCCGCCGCTCACACCGCCTAGCCCTTCGGACTACAACAGTTCAGGTATTGACATTGATTTGATTGGAATTTCCGAATTTGTAACTTGATTGATAGACGATTGTCAATGGAAATTATTTATAACCTTATGAATTGTTTCAGGTTCCGGTTCCGGATCCGTTTCCAACTTTTCACTCTGTCCCACCATCATCAAAGTGGAAACAGACTCAAACGACTACACACAAATCCCTCCCGCCACCTCCATAATTTTCACGACTCGAGGCTCAGACTCGGAACAAAAGTTCAACACAACGACACCCAACAACCTTCCCAAAGTATCCCGAGGCCGCTCCGCCTCTCACGACACACCAGACGTTCAAGCCCTCAAACGACACATCCGAATGATCCGAAATCGAGAATCCGCCTGTCTCTCCCGCAAAAAGAAAAAGGAGTACTTGACTGGTCTCGAAACAAAAATCAAAGATTTAGAAATTGAAAATGTACAATTGAAACATGAAAATGCCACGTTGAGATCTCGCCTTGGTCAACTCGGAGTTCATGTCCAATCTGCAAACTTCATTGGTTCAACAAATTCAGGAAATCGGAAGCCTGGACCCATTAATAACAGTAGATTGAAACCTAAAAAAGGGCTTCCAGCTGCTGCATCAGTTGCAAAAATTGCAGTGCTTGGGCTCTTCTGTTTCATGTTCGTTTGTTTCCGAGCTCCTTCACCACTAAGTGATCAATCCGTGACAACGAATCATACGCCGCACTCCAAGTCCATGCTGAATCCACCTCATATCATTTCTACTCGGGATGAAACCAGTTATGCTGGGAAACCTGCAACTACGCTACTTCGATCTCGTCGCTCCTTTCGACTTTGGGATAATCCAGGATCGCTCGATGAATCTGCTGGACCGATTAGGCAAGAACAGAGCTTGGCCGGAAATGGTTCCAGAGCTAGCAATAGTAGTCGGCAGCATGTGGAGCCGGAGCCTTTACTGGACAATGAGTTGCCTAGCAACCATCATCAGCATACCTACGAATACCAGCAGAGCGACAAACATTCCTATCGGAACTTGACCTTTTCCAGTGTGAACAAATGTCCACTTGCATTCAATAAAACCGAAGCTTTGAGGTAAGTCGGTCATAATCCTAGAATAATTTGAAATATCTCGAAACTTTTGAAACAACGCTCAACCTTCAGTGAAAAATCTAACGACTTGTTTTCCAATTTCCAGGGTACAGAATGACTTGAAGGGTATTTTCGGTCGTCGATCCGGTGATAAGAAGAAGGTCCCAGCAAAGCCCATCGTCTACTCTCTGATTGACTTGGAACTGCGGAACGATGATAACAAGGTAAGCGATTTTTACTACATTTCCGTGACTATGAAAATAAAAATAGTCATTTGGCATTGAAGTGTAGCGGGGTGAATGCACGATTACGACAATGACAAAGGAACAAAGTAATGCCAATGCCTTCTAAATGTAAATATTCGCTATATACTATACTCTACAGTACAGTATAGCTCTCCTTCCCAGCCACAAATAGCCTGTGTATTGTTAGCATTTACCATTATTTCGAGTTCTTCTGTTTTATGAGCCTCTGTGCTGTATACATTATTATCTTGTAAACTTAATTAGCAGGTAGGTTTTGAATTGCCCATGGCACGATGGGCTTTGGAGTGTGAATTGTGGATGATATAGCGTTTCATGTATTTGTTCCTTACTTGAGCCTAATTGGATCTGAGCGAATGCTCGCTCATAGTTTGTACGTACTTGTCAAGGTAATGCTTTAAGGTTCAAACAATTCACATTTGAGGTTCTTTGAAACACAGAGGAAAGAAGAGAAAATTAGAATTACGTTCAAAATATTGATCTATAAAAAAATATGAGGTTTTTTATTAAAATAGAAAACAGCGAACAAAATGGGAAAAATTGAACGTCAAAATAACAACTACAAGTCGAATACAAAATATATTGAAAAGGAACAATGCAAATTCTAATTAATTTGCATCAATTCAACGAAAAGCGTGGTATAAATAAATAAATGAAATTGTACATTCAACGAAAATCACATTAAATGTATAAAAGTGTATTCCTTGAGTGTATTCATTGCTTTATTCGACATTAAGAAAAAATTAATGTAGTATTTATTCCTGTTAATTAACACTTCGACATTGGAACTGTAGCTACGAGGGGCGTTCAATAAGTAATGGCAACGTGTACCCTTTAGAATTAACATGTTAGAATGTTAGGATTTGACTTATTGAACGCCCCTCGTAAAACACTGTTTGCCAGTATAGTTCTGTAGAAATTATTAAGGTGCTCTTCTAAAATGACCACAATTTGTTTTGAATAGAGTATTTTGAGTTCTCGGATCTAAAAATCCCAAAAATCAAAGCATCTCAAATATGCAATATTATAACTTGTTGCTACTTTCGACGCTGAAATCAGATATTTGAGAAATGCACATTCGGAACAGATTAGAAACCCTAAGCTTCCTAATTGCTGCGGACTCCTGCGAACATGATCACCTTCTAATGGGATTCTGATGCCTTTGTTTTCTGTTGGTTTTTTCAGGGACTCACTGTTTACGACGAGAAGATGCGCCGGTACTCACGTGTATTGGATCAATTGCAGAGACGTGAGGATACTTTTTACGTCGTCTCATTAACAGCCGAGAATCAGCTTCTCCTATCAGCTAAAGCTCATAATACCACTTCAAGGCCCAAAATGTCATTTTTAATGCCGTGGAAAAATGGTAAGGTTTATGGAACCTGTTGCTGTTGCTCTGTTGTACATGCGAATTTTGAATCGTTTGATTTACTTTTCGTTCTTCGCAATGTAAACTAACGACAAGTACAAATCTAGATTATTTAATTAAAAAATATTTCTATTTTTCCACAGAAACACTTGGCGGCAAAGAGCAACTAATGCAAATTGATTGTGAAGTAACGCAAGTATTCAATCTAAACGCTCAAAACAAGCGAAAGAGTCGAAATTAAGCCTGAGAAGGGAACTAAATCTGGTTGCAAAGGAATTCCAACTGATCTTCTATTTTGCACATATCCAATTGGACATTATTGGTGACATTATTGGTGACACTATGCAGTATTCTTCCGGTCAACTTCTATTTACATGGGCTTATTACATTCTGTGGATTGTATAGATATTAATTATCCTAGGGGTTTACAATAACTATAACTTTCAACCAAAAAGACCAATGAGGGGTTAAAATACAGATAATCCTAGTCTAGACTGATAATCAATTCAATACATTCTAGTTTGCGTAACACTCGGAAATTAAGACTAGCTTCTTAGCATGTAGTTGCATTGGAAGTACAATTAGATGTAGAATTCAGATGAAGGCATTAGGCATTGCTTTGTTATTTATTGCTGGCCTTTTGGCCACACAAATATAACGTAGCGCTGCTCACGTCCAGCAAAATTTCCAATTGGACGAACTAATTAGCCTGGACTTGGTTCACTTTGTACATTTGTAATTTGGTTTTTGTATTGGTGGTAAATAATTGTGTCTGTAAATTGTAATTTACTAAATACTGAATTTGGGGTATTTATGTTATTATTTATTATTTCAAATAACTTGCAATAACTAAAATAAGCCGCGTGCCTACTTGTATCTATTCTTCAAATCCTATGGTGGCTACATAAAAAATTGAAGCTGGTCATAATTTAATTATGTTTTAAAAATCAGATGCTTATCAAAAATTTTGAGACCAAAGACCAACTTTCCTATGCATCCGGTTTGAGCATGGTACAATAATTAATTGTAAGGGGAGGAGCAATAATTTTCTTGGGTCACATGTTGCTACATTTCTTGTCTCTCTATCAATTGTCGCACCTTCTATGAAATATGAATGCTTACAAAATAAAATGATAATTGTGAAAATACGTATTTATTTTATTCTCGGCAGTTTGTTTCTTACAAAATACACTACAAACTACAAGGTACATGGAAGTCTGTCACGGAGAATGTTGCTTAAAGTCAATTGTGTACGACGGAGTAAATTGGTATTGTACTAAAATTTAGAAAGAGTAAAAGCATACTGAGAAGAAATTCAGATCTCGTTCGTGTTGCTCAGGGTAGCAAGGATGAGAGAGGCAATTCCTTGAGAAAGCTGGTCAACCCGGTTCCGGTAGTTTTGAAGAGCCGGACCCGGTTTCTCAGGATACATCCGTTGTTCGTACATTTCAGCGAGCGGTAAGGAAATTTTGATAATGCTCTTGATGGCCACTTGCTGAATTCTGGCTAGTGTCTCTTCCTTGAACGTGGACTCGCTCAGTAGCTCATTTGTCACAACGTACAGAACTTGTTGAGTTGTTTTGTAGAAGATAACGGTTCGAACGAGCATCAGAATTTCATCCACAGACGTCATGCAAGGAACGAAGAGAGTTGGAATGGCGGACAGAATTGGTCGAAGCTTGGCAATTGGATCGGTAGAATATTGAGATGAGTTCGTTTGTTTGGATCTAAGACTTTGGGTTGAGGTCCGTTCGCTTCCGGTTGAGCGTCGAGCGTAGTGCCAGGGAATTTGTCGAGTTCGACCGGGCATGATCAGATTTAAGATCTCGGGTTTCGGTTTGGCGCGGGGAACCAATCGTGGCAGTTTAACGTTTTCAGGTGCCTTTGGTTGTCGTTGTTCAGTCCGTGTTTGAGCTTCTAGCTCTTGTTTCAAGCCTGGAAGTTCCGGTAGTTTTGGAATGGATGACTCACCACGGCTCGATGGACGTGGACTGCTCTTGGCTGAATGGTACTTGAGTGTCACGGTTCTCGGTTTCTCAGCAAGCTGCATCGCGTGAACGGTTTGCCTAAATCCGGGATCTGGGATATTATGCCGGGCTTTGGTATAGGTTGAAGCTCGATCTTTGAGACGTGATGGAGTTCTCAGGTGAATGTCATCCGTCTTGTACACATTTCCACCGAAGGAACCCTTTGTGTGTCGGATGTTTGCTAACTTTTTCAGATTCAATTTTGGTGGTTTTTGCACTTTTTGAACGGGTTCGGATTCGCTGCTGGCGCTCAGTGTAGCGTAGGATGAGTGACTAGTACTACTTTCTTGAGATGACGATTTTCGAGCTTTGACCTCAGAAGCAGTCTTGAAATGAGGTTCATACTGGAACCTCGGGGAATCTTCGTCGGAAGCAGAGTAACCGGATCGAGAAATTGCTCGATTTTTTTCATCGCTTTCTCGTGGGCTAACCTCGAAGTCAGTTTCCAATTCTAGCGTGTCACCCATCATCAAATGGTTTTCATGAGCCTGGTTTCCAGAGCTACGTCTGTTCATTGTTGGCGGTTGATCTTCACTCTGTTCGGACACAGTGGAGGGTTTCGTATTGAATTTCCGTGGAGAAAATCCCGGTTTTCGCTTGGAAACGAGGACGGAAGGTCCGCTTTGAGTTTCTTTGATGAACTTCGCTGAATACTTGGTGCCAAGGTTTAAGGCTGATTTGGCTTTGGTGAAAGGTATGTAACGAGCTTTTCTGTACTTTGTAGAAGAAGCTAGGTTCATGTACTTGGGTCCTGAGATGCTCTGCACTGTTTCAACTTCTGCATCGGTTAGGCACATTCCGAAGAGCTGAAAATTCCGAAACAAGACCAGTATTAACGTTGCATCCCATGACGTTTCGTATTTCGCTGCGTCACCATGCGTTTCAATTCAATAATGGAAGAACGAACTGTCTGTGACCTTTGAACTAATATATTTAAACCCGCCTCCATAATATATATAATTTACAATTTAAATGTATTCGGTGCAGAAATCGTTGTCGTAAAAAATATTTCTAAAATTCAACAATTAATCGAACAATGTCATAAATACTGGGCTGACCGACGTATCATTGTATTTACAATGCGTTGCAGATGATGAAATGCCACGAAACCGCGTGTACGCTTATATAATGACAGCTACAGCAACAATGATGTTCATACCTTTTTGAAGAATTCCTGATGAAAAACCTTCATCTCATATTCCGTCGTCAACGTATCCATGAGCTCATCCACTCGAGTTTTGTTCTGAGCCATTATAGCCATTTCCTGGTAAACCACATCAGTGAACGAGTTATAGGACTCCATTGACCCAAACATATTGCTCTTGGTCATCACGCATTCCATGTCATCCTTTCCAATACCAGCATTCTGAATACTCTTCGCAATTTCTGAAGCCAATGGAAAACTGCTGAGGGATGTCAAAGAGTCAGTCCTGGACAATTTCTTGGCTTCTTGAACAATTTGAAGTAGTGCATCATGTTGATCCGTTTCTTCATCTGTGTGAAAACTCAGAAACTCGTCACTCGAGTAGTTCACTTGCGGACTGGAACTTCTGTTCAGTCGACAACGATGTTTCCTGTACTCTTCACGAATAGCTTCAACGGATTCTGGTTTAGTAACTAAAAGGTCGAGGGAGGAACTTGAGCTTGTACCACTTAGATCGGACCTTGCCGTTTCAGGTCGACTACGACTTCGGAAGTTGGTTTCAGATCTGGAAGTATGAATGCCAAACGGCCGGCTTCTGTCAGATCGTCTGTGACGGTGTGAGCTTGACGTCTCAGGTCGTCGACGCGTTTCAGGTTTGGCCGATTTGGGTCTTAGGTGATCATCTGATTTTGACCTTCGGTAGTTCTCTGACCTTCCGGTTTCCGGTGTTTCAGGCGTTTCCCATCTGTCCGAATACGTCTCAGCAGTTCCACATCTTGCCAAATATGAAGTATCGTTGTCAGTTTCTGAAACTGATTCTGCGTCAATTGATGGAGCTTCAGCGACATCCGCTAACTTTCCAGTGTCCGGTTGAGCTTCCTGTGTTGGGGAACTTGCAGCAGATTCGGTGCTGGGGCTTGGGTCATCGGACTTCACGTTTTGGGTCACCGGACTGTGATAAAATTGGTCGATGGCGTACTGTTCACCTTGGCCTTGAAGCAGGTCACGTGGGACATCCTGTTTCTCTGGATGCAGGGCATCTACTGGGATTGACTCGTCTGGATGCTTATGGTGTTCTGTTCCAGTCGTAATCCTGCTAGTGTCACCTGATTTGGCGTTTCTGTTCAACCACACCTCGACGCTATTTGGTCGTGATTGCATAGACCGATCTCTTACGAAGAGTGTAGCAATGCTCTCTTCTCGCCCACCCGAAAGGTTATGCTCTCCGCTGGAGGTTACGGATCTTGAGACTGGGACGGCTCGGGATTCAGGAGGACGAGTGACAATGGTTGCAAGATTTGCCTCTCGAATGATCTCGTCGCATCGAGATCGGGCTTCACCGAAGAGCACGTTCAATGCTTCCTGAACCAGGCTCTGAACATGTTGATCCGATACATTGTCCAGGAGGTCATCCATGAACGAGTCAACGTCCTTCTTCGTTTTACGTGGAATCTGTGACAGAATCTACTAACTTCAATAACTTGAAGGATTATTAAATCTGGAAATAAATGTGGTTAACTCATCTGTCATCCGGTTTGGATTGGAAGTGGTTAAAAAAACATGGCCAGTTAAAAAAAGATGTTCGTGTGGAGCTGCGCTAGAGCCCAAGTTTATTCGACCCGACGTGTGAAGTAAGGTAAGCAAGTATGTGTGATTTGATTGTAGTACAAAATATGTTTCGTAAAATTATGTTTCAAAGCTGTAAGATTTTGAAGAGCGGCAAGCAAGCAAAACTAATGATACATTCAGCAGGATTTCGTAATTGTTTAAGTTGTGACAAAAATTCATGGCCTATGATCGAGTTTTCTTTACCTCCTTTTTTCGAACACCTTTCTTGGGAGTAGAAGGCCGAGAATTTGCTTTAGCTTGATTTCCCGGTTTCCGTGTTTCTGGTGGAAGTGGATTGACATCCCCTCGACCTTGACCTTGACCTTGGTCACCCTCGTCTTCATCCCCAGATTGACGATCTTTCACTTTTCTTGATCTTACCAGAAGTAAAACCACGTCCCCGAATTTGCCTGCCCTTCGGTCAATATCTGAAAAACATACCAATAACGATCGTAAAAACTATTGAAGCCCTTCAGTTTTCAAGTTCACCCAAATACCGTTTTACCTAATCCAGATTCATCCTTGAGTACCTCCACCGTTTCCGACATTTTCGTCGTAACGGGGAAAAGACTTTGATGGGACGTGTCAGGATGACGCATACGAGCTTGATGCGTGGCCCTGACCCACTTGAAGTAGTATTTGCGAAGGAGATACGCAACTCGTCGATTGTATTGAATCTTAGTTTCCACAAATTGAGCTGAAAACAAAATTTCAATAGTTAACGACAAATATTTAAGAAAATAAGTGAATCCAATGGAGCACATTATTGGTGAAACAACGTACGCAAGTTTTTACGATGGTTTTCAATACGCCTCTGACGTAACTCCGCTCGACGATGACCATCACGTCGTAAACTAACTTCCATGAGCTCTTCCTTGGCTTCCTGTTCTTCTTGATATTCAATTTTGGCTTCGATCCACGCCATATCCTAAATTAAATTTAAAAAATAAACAAGATTTATAGTTTGTGAAAAAAGATTCAAAGTTTTTGAGTGTCGCGGGTATATTACGGCGGTTCATTCTGAAATAATTCGTCAAAATTGTATGCTGACGAAAAAAGAATTTGCATCTTCACTTTTGCCGATCGATCTTAAACTTGAGACACGTTAATCATGATCAATGATCACCAATCAATAGAATAACCATATAATTGGACATACCTGTTTCTCTCGTTGCGCAAGAGCCAGGCCACATTCATGGTATTTTCTGACCAGTGCTGCAGTCTCCTTGACCTGAATCAAATGAACTCGCTGAGCCCGAAGGGTCAATTCTTTTTGTCGAATATTTTCTAGTAACATTAGACGAGCTCGTTCCCTTTGATCTGCTCGCATTCTGCGATCCAGACGTTGTTGTTCCATTGTTATCTTCCAGCGCAGTACCCGCTCTTCCTTCATTCGCTCCCGCTCTCTGAGCCTGGAATCCAGAAGGTGTTTGACATTAATTAAATGGCTGAACGACAATTTGACCTTTAAATATGTACTCACTACTTACTTTTTCATATTATCACGAAGTATCTTCCGATTCTTTCTCCGAGCTCTTTCTGCCTTCATTTCTCTCTCGAAATCTTTACCTACAGTTATGCTTTCTTCTTTCTTAATTTTTTTCGATTGCTCTTGGAAAACTTTGACTTGCGTATTCTGAAATTATGAAATTACTCAGAATTTAATGCTAATTAATTATAATCTGATTGAAGCTTGGGTAAGATGGTTTACATATTTATCCAACGACAGATTCACGTCCTCATTGTAGACAGTGGAATTGAGGTAGCTTCGAAACTTGTTAAATTCTCCTAACGTGCACACCACTTGACCTGCCCGAGTTACCAGTCCTTGCTCGATGAGCTGTTTCTGAACTGACGGTTTGGAAAAGTAGTTTTGAGCATATGGATCATGTAGTGCGTTGTAAGAACCCGTCAACACTCGCTCTTGGTTCAGTGGGTCATCGTTCACGTAGTTTTTCGGTTTCCGAAGGAGCTGAGTGAATATTTCATATAGTTGTACTTGATCTTTTTAAGAAAAAAATGAAATAATTAGAACTTTTGATTTTAAAATTACATTTTCTCCAATGGCTCCTCGTGAGAAAATTATGGAGCGATTAGCGGCGGGTACTAGCGGAATCTTCTTGTCCATACTGAGTCGGTTCCATGCTGGGAGCCTTAAGAAGGGTACCGCCCCTTCAGGTTTTTGGACCGTGTCTTTTACAAGCTCAATCCCAGTTTTCCGACGAATCGACAACCTATCAACATAAATTTAATAAAATTTAATTTAAATTTAAATTTAAAATTCCAATTAAAAAAACCATAACCAATTAATTCTGCATTTTTCAAAAATACCTTTCACACGCTGGAACAGACGAAGGGTCAAACTCATTGTCCGTGTCCCCGGCTGAACGACAAAAGGTGAGGGCACGTTTAGCGTATGAGTCATCCGTTTCGTAATTTTCTTCTTCAGACAGGAAGTCCTCTTCGTAGTCATCATGTGAACTGGCTGTGGTTGTTTCTCCACGTGAATCAAAGCGTTGTTGAGGCATAATTAGACAAAAACTTCCAAAATGAAGATGAGTTTATTTTAGGGTCTACTCAGAGACCGCTGTTCTATGTTTTACACTACTAACTTAGATTTTAATAGAATTACCATGAACCATTATTCCTGTTTTTAAAAAAAGAGGGTTTTCCGTTTGTTAAAAATATGGCTGATTTGAATAACGATGGCTTGGAATTAGAAATCCTACAAACTAAAGTGAAGAATGAAAGAGATGCGTTTGTATTTGATTTGGATCTGTTTGGGCTTTTTGGTGGTATTAACAATCACCAGGGTATTGGATTGGGGTTGTCATAGCAACCGAATTAATGGGCTTGAACGCTGCATGTTAAATTACGTTGGAGATTTGCATGAATTTATTTGGTTTTATATTCTAATAATTGTTCGGTGTATTCACAATTCAATGTATTTTTTTAAAATTCGTTTTGAATATCAAAATCATTGACACAGTTCAATATCCAGGAATTTGAATCCGACAGCTTTGGGTTGCGGAGCTTCTCGTCCATAGTTGATACGAAATCGGAAGCTGAATTTGTCTCCAGCTGTCAGAACAGCATTTTCTGGTTTGTTCATTAGAAGCGCGTACATCTCCTCTGGGTGATTAACCGTCGTTAAGTCCCAAACCTGTTAAAAACCCCAATAGAAATATGTAAACCTCTTTAATTTTTTCATTTCAGAATATTTTTAACGACATTTTCGTAAACTGACCCCAACGCCCGTATATTTCTGGTCAAAGCTCAGGATCGCGGTCCATCCTTCGGCTGTCGTGGAAACTGGAACTATGAACGTCACGTTTCCCAACCAGTTCAGAACGCCTTCACTTTCTTTGACAATGATACTGTTACAATCGAATTTAGGGTCAATCTTTTGGCCTTCAACTTGAATCGCAAGACTTCCAACTACAGTTAAAGTTAGCAACATTAGCGTACTCTGAGCAGCCATGATTGAGGTTAGGAGAATTACTGAATTTGTGGAGTTGAGTTGTCCAGTTGCTCTAATTACGTCGTGCATGGGAGATTTAAGTGAAATCAACTATCAATTGAGCTTAATTTATACTTTGGTGACTCTTGGATTTTGATCCCAGTTGCAGTGTGTAGCCACACATGTAGTAAAATTATCAGGGTAAATGCTTCAATAATGTTATGCATAAATGAAAATCAATTGAGCATTATTTGTATGTGCTAATATTAAATTAATTATCAAGTATTTTGAGGTGTCTATGGGCTCAAGTTCCGATAAGATAAACGTTAATTCCATGAATTGTATCAAATCAAGAATTTAGTTCTAAGAAAAATATCGGCTGATTGACAGTTAAACGGGTTCAATTTCAATGTTAATTATGTGGTGAGAGTGACTTGATAAGTAAATTGGAGTTCGGAGTACAAAGCTGGGTTATAGATAGATATTTTGATATTTTCCATACTTAGGATGGCTCATCATCGTAATTTTGACAGCAAGAATTAACCAATATGTATATGTACTTTGTCTATTAATATTAATCAAACCAGGTTAGTTGATTGACAGTATTGTACATTGTACATGAATAATGTGTAAAATTGC
>JAQFYU010001274.1:0-15558 GCA_034694905.1 Ceratophysella granulata | reverse complement strand
TGAAAGTTCCGCGTGATATGAATGCCTACAGTCGACCATAGGTCTTTGCATGAAATTACAGATATATTTTCATTTCCCATTTCCAATCAAAATTGCAAACGGTATTTAACTTCGGAAGAATTTGTGGTTGTTAACATTAAAAGTAATATGTGAGGGAGGGGTGTGACATGTGGCATCAATTATCATGTATTGAAAACAAAGAACCCTAAAAATATGCGGCTCCAATTTGGTAATTCATATGTTGAAGATCTGACGAAATCAATGTGGCTAAATAATCTGTCAACGAATATTGAAATGTCACAAGCAATGTCTCCTTTCTATTTCTACTGAAGTCCCAGACCGTCCAGACACATTTACAGATGAACCGTATCAAAGGCAAGCGTATGATGATGAGATGTGGATACCCCGCTCCCGGTCATAATCATAATATATAACTTATTTCAACTCGTTTAAAGAGAATTCATAAAATAATGTGGGCAGGTCTCCAGCCATGTTTAAGGAGATGAGTTGTTTCGGTGTTTTATTTGACATTGACCGCCAGTCTCTTTGTTTATGACCTCTCTTCTACTTCTTCTTGGGTTTGGAACTATGCAGTTGAATTTTGATTTCATGACTAGACTTCGTTTCATGTCCTCTCTGTTTACCACACACTCCCCGTGTGTGGGCCAAGAGTTCTCAGTTTCCAGAATTATTTATTGTGGCATCAAAACTAATGTGAGGATCCTCAGAAGTTCTTCTTCTCCAAAGTAGAGAAAAAGTCTCATTCCTAAATCCTAAACCTTAATTCTGCTATCGCATCAAAATCTGTAAGGTTTGAACGTGGGATTGATTCAGTGTCAACGTCTCTCATTCTCAGATTTTGAGGGCGATAGCGTAGTTTATAATAAGCCCACACTCTGGACTTGTACCTGGATTAATTCCAAAACCAGTCGTATTTAAATTCCGATCCTTAGTTTTGACGTGGAAAGTGAAAAATGGGTTTCTAATGTTGTGAAGGGTTCTTTCTTCAGCTTTTTCTTGGTTGATTAGAATCTGGTGCTTCGATTAAAAAAATGGATGGCATATAGTTGTATGCACAAGCACATTTAATTTGAAGAAATGCTGAAACCTGAATGCTTTCATTCAAGGGCGTATAGGTCGCCCTTGTGTGAATCGCCATAACCGATGTCCAAATCGCCATAACCGTTGCATATTCCGTTGAGACGAGCACTCGCCATGATTTTGATATCAATAGATGAAAATAATGTATACCTAATATACAGTTTTGATTAGAGGAAATATCCTGGTGTGGGATACGTTTGCTCGTTTGCTGGAACTGAGATTGGAAGATAGTAGCGTGGCAGGATCCCCGCCTTTCGATACGTTTGTCTTCTGCTCCATGTCATTTGCATAATGAACGGAGAAGGGCTCTTCGATTTTTTCATCTTTTTTTCATCGAGAGATGAGCTGAGTCGATTATTATTAAACGAACCAGGTGGTTTTAAATTGACTTTCGTTTTCGAGGAGCATGGAGAGCAGAAGCTCCAGGTAGATATTATACTGGAGTTTGATATAGTCAATGTGCTGCTCAGGCACATTTTGCAATCGAATCTGTTATGGAAGAGACCTGGAATTTATAATCTAAAAATTAGACTGAAGTGTCTACTACTTAACCCAAAAAGTTGCCAATACCAATGACGAAGCTTCTCAATATTTGTGCTAAAGAATTTTTTTATCGAAAACGCCATAGAATTAAAATATTTTCTCTAATAAGCATATTTTTACCTCGAAAATTTTCATTACGAAATAGGTTCGATTAGAATGGCAATTTACACCGAACGAATATTTCAACGAAAATGAAAAGATCATGTGATAGCTTTGATGTTTCAAATCAGGTGGTCCACCGAATATGCCACACCATGTGTTAATTATAAATTTTATTCTCCAATTTTTCTAAAAATTGTACGTTAATGAAATATTCTATAAATAATATTCTATTCAGAGCTGATATTCATAGCAGAAGAGGCTGTTCTGCTTCTTCCTGGTTCCGAAATTCCTCTAATCTGACTTTGCCTTTCTTCTTTCACTGGATTTTATATCCTCCTGTCAATTTCGGAATAGGTTAGGCGTGAGGTAATCCTTTTAGCTCATCAGCCGAGAAGTCTGAGTTTCCGTCTCTGTTTGGTTCTATAATTCCATTTGGACTTGAGAAGAGGAGATTCATTCAGTGAGAATTGTATGCCAGATTTGTCTTGGGACTTGATAAGAGGAGAAACTAATCATCTCAGGCTAAATTGGATTAGGCAACTAACTGAATTGAATGAGGAAGGAGAAAGAGTTTAAAAATCTTCAATCTGCAGACCATAAACTTCATTGAGAACAGTAATAGTCAAATAAACATTGGGAAGTTCGTGCAGTTTTTGTGTAATATTTGGATATTTTAAGTGTACGTAGATACTTTGCAGAACGGTTGCAAATACCAATTAGCGGTACTCAGTACCCATGTATTGGTATATTAGGCGGTTAAAGGTTAAACTGAACCGCATGATATTTGAAATGCAGATCTGGACCAGAAATCAGGATGCTAAGGTCCTTCTCTCCACCTGTCAAGTCAAGCCAAAGTCAGTCGAGCCTTTATCTCATTCCCATATTTTGTATTTGACAAGCAATTAATAACTGATAACTGGGTTTTGATCCCTCCTGGCCCCAGCCCTTGAAATGTACCAACCTGCCAAGTTCCCATTGTTTAGTATTCAAAATATTTCCTATATTCTTTCGGCTCGTTTCCCTTCTCCTTTGTACTTGTCATTTGGATCTCGGTTCCTTCAATTCCTTCGTCTGATTGTAATATGAGATGAATATGATACAAGCCGATTATTGACTGATGACTGGGTTCTCTCAAAGAAGAATAAATGACATGGGCACACACAAGGGTCTCTTCTGTGCGTGGAAACTCTCAAGATTTCAAATCCAAATTAGAGAACAAGTGAATACACATAATCAATTTTGATGACTACGTGGAAATCCAACTCTTTCTTTCCTTACGAGGTTGGAAACGACTAAACTGTGAAAGGAGGCCACAAATGTGACTAATGTTAAGGTTTGTCTGGAATATTGTTGAAATTCTATGAATTTTTTAATATTCTAGTTTCCTGATTTAGTCACAACAGGGTTATGAATTTTCAAGATCTGAAAGCACTAATTTCATAAACCTACAGAATTATACTACGTTGCTATGACAGATCATCATAACATCGTTAATCTTTGAAATCCAGAATTAAGCTAAATTGAAGTGTGTAATATGTTGTCATGACATTGGTTGCTGTAGCCGTGTCGACTAATGTTTTTGTGACCAATATAGACAGATACGCTGCAACCGATCATTATATAGTGTTAATTTTAAATACTTCACCCAGAGCTTGGGTCGATTTTCGATTGTTCGATTCATATGCATTGCATGAAAATATTCAAAATTCCAACAAAATATGCGTAGCCGTAAGATTAACCATAAATCCGCCTTCAGGTCAGATCACGTTAAATACTGTTTCGTTTTAACGAATATTTGTACTTCTTAATGAAGTTTTGCTCTATACAAGCACATACTTAAAATTGATCCTCAATCCTAGCATTCAGAAGAAAAAAACGCCGGTTGAAGGTTTTTGAAGCTACACTAATATTTACAAATAATCGACATTAATTTTAAAGATAACACTTGTGGCTAAAGCTGTAACATAGAACGTATTTCTTGGAAGTTTGATTTCAATTCAAGGGTTGAAAATGGGAAGATGAGGGTTTGATGCATCATCCCAGCCAGCCACATATTACACATTAGAGAATGCTTGACTGGAGAATGGTGTTCAGGAAGGGCTGAAAAGCTAGAAGTACAAGATTCACGATCTGAAATCAGTATTTTGAGCCTGGTTGGGTCTGACAGTTCAGGACGTCTGTGAACTGAGGTGAACAGGAACAAAGTTGTGTACTTGATGACAGGGCATCATTTAAAGGAACAAACGGAGTGAGTCAGCATTATACAGATGGATTGCCATAGTCAGGGCAAGGAATATACGGGATACAATCAGATTCGCTTCCTAGTGCATAACTAACATAAAACATAATGTGTGCATATAATTCAATTGAATATTTTTCAAGTTGTTTAAAATCATAAACGCTATATCTTTCACTTTACAAAATATTTCAACAATTTCCGACGAAGCTTGAATTCATTGTTAAAATTGAATACAACTCAACAATACACGGACTAAGAAGCTAATATTTGCCTAATTTATTATCTGCACGGTTTTATAATGGTACACTAAGTAGGTAGGAACCGCCATGGGCCCACAAGGTCCTTTTTGAAAAACAGTCGGCTAAAAGTATTAAAGATCTGATTTTGGGTGAATTTTATTTTTCATCGCAGCCTTTGCAAAATGTGGTTTCTAAATACGATGAGATGACGCAAGCTAATTTCGTATTACGTATACAATTTACCTTACGTTAAGTTTTGATTAGTTAATTTTTTGATTGATTAATGTGTATAAAATAGCTGTTGAGCGACAGCCTAGGAGCAAAGAATAAGATGTTTCATGTACAAAGAAAGTATTAAAATTTTACCGTATAAAGAAATAACAAATTCTAAAATCTACCTAAACTGCCTAAATCTAATTACTTACAATATTCGATTATGGGAACTTTGAACATTCCAGATTTTTATTTTAAAATATGATTTCCATTTGATTCTTCCTAAACAGATCTCTTTTAATTGAAACGTAACTTTACCTGACCTATCTGGAAATGGTTCCAACTTTATAGAATTTATATTAAATTCCGCCACTATATATAATTTAAAAGAAAGATAGAAGCGGTGTGAAACGGCGAGTTTTATGGAATTAGTTTTCTACGTAGAATCTGGAACTTGGCTCTTCGGTTGAGTAATGCTCAGAACGCCCACAATAACTTAATACAAATGATTCCGTTTTTTATCTCTCTATTTCCCATTGCATTTCACCCTTCTTCCTTCCTTCATTTAAATTCCTTCATCTCCTTTTGTTCCCTTGACTTGTTCGGTCTTATCACACTGAGGCTTGACTTGGCTTGGCGTTAGCAGGCATGGGACTTCAACTCGTTTCACAGCCTCTACAAAGTGGAAGAGAAGAATAATTCCTTTTATTCCTGTCACGAACTCATTATTTCTACAACAATAGAATCCACTTCATTACAAACGTCGACGTGAGAAGATGAAAAAACGTTCAGAGAGCCCTTAACAAGTTGTTAATTGACTCAATATTGTTCATTTTCCGATTTTCATTGACCCTATTTTCGCTCTTGGGCATACGGTTTGGCCTCCAGTGATGAATCCCTGTCTTTTTGAAACGGGAATGTGACTATGATTATGTCCCAATAATTCCATGCTAAAAGACTGCTGGAAAATGTGTCCTGCAAAAATGTATGAAGAACATTTTACGAAAATTTTTGCAGAAATTCTTCCGAAAATTCGTGAGGTCAAGTTTTTCCAGAAGAAAATGTCTGCAAAAATGGCAAATGGCTCTTGGCTTTTTAGCTAACCGAGTAACCGAACAATATGCATCAAGACTATTCGTATGAAAACCTCATGCAATTTTTTTTTAAATGTTCGAAACATCTTCAAAAAATTTGCGAAAATTTTGCCCAGATTGTATGTACAGAATGTCCCTCGAAAATTGAACACAATTCTTCAAGGCAAAACTTGTTTTATTTATAAGTGTCGCTTCCAATGGTGGTTATTTTCGGAGAACCCGTTCGCATTGTGTACTTAACATGTATTGCTTTAATCATACTGACTGACTCATCATCCATTTTTTGTATTTCCAGGGATGTGGAAGAAACTGAAGTGACAGAAGCTGAGCTGAACTGAAACAAATGACGATTCACACTGCGTTGACGTATTCTACTGTACACCACGGATTGTTAAAAATAGAAACTGCGAGTTTAGTGTAATTCGTAATTTGACTCGGAAGATTCGACCTCCACGTCTAGCAGCCAGAGTCCGTTTTCGGAAACAACCATCATGATGGCCGGACTCACTTGCAAATTGTTTCTATTCCTAACTCATCTGCTACTCGCTTCTGGAGTCGTTGACATTGAAGGTAAAAATCCACTTTCCATTGATCTTTATCTTTCTAAAAAAGGTTACCACAATGATTCAATAATGGCATAGGCTTTTACGAATGAAACTTAAATATGTACAGGGTGACACATAATGATTGTCGCCCTTTACATTTCGTATAATACGATATCGTTCCCTGTCATGTGATACACCAAATTGAAGACAATTTCATTGCGGATCTCAGGGTGGAAAAGTATTTAGCAATCGCTCGCGAGCGACCGCTGTACAGCGCTAGATAGAAAAAGCGGAAATCTCACTCTGCCTCAAACCCGAAAGACTCCATTTTCCCCCCGAGAGCAAAGCAAAGCTGCACTAAAGTCGAAATCACACAAATATAAAAAATGAAATTTGAATCTAAGTAAAGTTTAACTAGCTCGTCACAAAAATGGCTGGGTTATTGGGTGACAATGAGAAGAACCGGGTTGTTAACAGAATCCGTGCTCTGGCATACCGTGACGCCAGGGATTCTGGTGCTTATTAAGCAAAATTATGTTGCTATTAAGTTACAGAATTATTAAGGTTGAATCTGTATCATTGCCTAAAAACGTTTTTGATGAAATAAAAACGGATACTGAGTTATTCGCCAGTCTGTTACGATCTCATGCTTCACGTTCACGTAGTTCGAGCAGGTAGAGGTCATACCGATTACGGAGTTGGTAAAAAGTTTTTTCCTCTATATATCGCTGTGCAGCGGTCGCTTGGAAGCGATTGCTAAATCTTTTTCCACCATGAGATCTGCAATGAAATTGTCTTCAATTTGGTGTATCACATGACAGGGAACGATATCGAATTATATGAAATCCAAAGGGCGACAATCATTATGTGCCACCCTGTACTCAGGTATTAATCGTTTGGCTCAGCTGTAACAGATCCCAGTGACACTTATTATTACTAGCAAACAGATTATAATTTAGAGGAAATTAAGAGGTACGTTTTCATTATTACAACCCTAATAAGTAGAAGTAACTGGAGCTAATGATTCCAAGAGGTTTGCAGATTGCAGGCCCTAGCCATAACTAATAAATTCGAAATCAAATATTGGTTTATAAAGCATTACTAACTAGCTCAATCGTTTCGTTTTCGTGGTTTGGCAAAGAGAGAGCGGATTATTAGGCAGTAGAAATGAATTATGCTCTTCGGGATGAAAGCTAATAATGGGATGAGCCGTCAAGCAAGCGTCAGATATACACACACCTAGTGTTTATCGCGTCTTGAGCTGAATATGGAATGGAAGCGGCATTGTGCCTCTGCCTGTCTGCTCATAACATCACAGATGCAATATGCAATGATGCACATGTATATTCAAATTAGAAATTGGGTTCTCCAACAAATGTTCCATGACATAAGCCCACCGAAAGAATACATTGTTCGATTCGATTCCTTAGGAGAATTGTAACTTCTAATTTGTCCTCGCTGTTTATCTTGGCAATAGAAATATATTTTGTCTGGCGTATTAACTCAATTATTCGTCTGCAAAATATGGTTTATTTGTTTTTGGACATTTTTGAATTACCAAACCAAAGCACATGGTTGGACTGGTTATAGATGATGAACAGCATTAATTAATTATCTAATTATTTGATCTGTAGAAATTTCTGCTGCGCGATCTAGCCTATTAGCAACGTGGCAATACAACATTGATTGAGCTTGATACATAGCTAAATGCGATGTATAAAATGTCGAAGAACAAATAAACTCGGAAACCAACTTATGCATCACTCGACGCAGTCAATGTCAGTATCATTGTTTGGCATGGCTCCTTCCTCGATCTGTCATTCAGTTTCTCCGTCTGTCTTTCGAGCTGTTTCTAAAAATACAGTACTTATACAGCTCCTTTCACTTCGACTTCATCCCCTTTAATAAGCGGTACAGGTGTTGAGAATAATCAGGCTGAAGCCTCTTCCCAATGAATAGGCTAGTAATTAGGTAAACAGGAAAGAGTATGGAACGTCAAGTCTTCAAGTTTTCATCCCTCCTCCCCCAACACGTATGCAGACATGCATGGATGCTCCTTCTGAATAAACCCAAGGCTCTGCTCATGCCGACACTCGGAGGCTTATCATGGAAGCTATTGTTGGTAGCGGATAGGCTGTAATTAAGAATCAACGGATCAAATAATAGCTTTGTGACTTCAAGAATTAGCCGACTGCCGACTGCCGGCAAGTGTCCATAACGTTATTTCCCGCTTTGACTTAGCCCATATTAATGGGATGAATATTAAGTTCTTTGTATCTTGCAGCTTCAGCTGTTCAATTATTAAATTACCTATACATATTGTACATGTTGTTGTGGAAAAACTTGAGTAAGTCTCAGGGCTTCCTTTCGAATTATGTACTTGATTGAGATTGAAATTATCTGAACTTGAATTACCTACGTACTCGCAAATGCAAAATGCGACATCTCTACATCTCTAACTAATCCACTGATCGTGTCAAAGTTGAATGAAATTCAGTTACGACAATAATTTACAAATGGTAGCTCTATTTCGACTTTTAAAAATTAAAATTATTGAATCTCTTCTCTAACAATGTAGACGAATTTGGGAAAAATAAGGCAGTCAATGATAATAAATGTGTACCTATGTAATTTCTACGAACAGTAATTACAATTACACTATTTGCTATAATTTAAAATCAAAATTTGACCGTGGGATTTCACATTTCACATTACTGTTGCTTGCGGATAATTCTACATGTGTTAATGCCGTTAGAAAAAGCTATTACTAGGTTAAATAATAATGTCAGCCATTAACTCAGTTGTCATTGAGCTTTTTTATGCGAACTGCTTCTAGTGATTTTTGAATTTTAGTGGCATTGTTTTAATCTTCTCCAGCATTATCAAACAGGAAGCCAGTCAAAAAAGCGAAGTAACCCAAGTTAGCACGTAAAGCGAGAAATTATTGAAGAGCAAAATAGACCGCTTTGCACCCTGTGTGACAGATTAACCTCTGGCATTAACTCTCCTGGAAGACGTACTTAGTATAGACATGAAACCGGATATCATGTGTAAATCCGAATTCTGCCTGAGGCCAGTGAAATATTTCGGTCTTCTTGGTCTTTCTTCTTCTTTGAAACTGAGAAGAAGTGGTTGTGATATTCTGGGCCGAGACGGATTTTGAGCTTTCGGAAGGCTTAAGAGACGTTAATGGGTGGAGATAGGAAAGTTTCTTGTTGGAAGAGGCTTCTCCGGAGGCAGAGAGACTTAGAAGAGGGATAAGAAGTATTAAGACCCATTATCTGCATTCTAGTCCCAGCCTAACTCTGACCTGGCAAATGCCCTCCCACCAACACAGATTCGGTGGGTCATAATGATAAGGCTCTAAGTAGACTTTCTTGTTTCAGAAGGATGATTAGAGAAGGCTGAAACAAATGCTGGAGAAGACAGGAATGGCTATTACTGTCTCTGAACTTCAATAGTCTCACGACAATTCGTCGCTGGGCTTAACATTAATCGTGTATTACATTACTCAATGACCATCATCATGGTCAAATGTTTGGTTCAAACGGATCCAGGGCTTGAGAAATCCATTTGTTCAATTCTAGTACAACAGAAGACCCAACAAAGCATATGCAGCGGTCACCGGTATCGATTTAAAATGTCACATCATGATGCCTCTAGGCCAACTTTGACCGTTAACTTGACATTTGACCCTAAATGACCTCCAAACCTGATATTAGCCAGAAACATATTGCCCCAGCAAATTAGGCACTGGGAGTATACTCGCTGACATGGCACTACGACAGCGCAAAGAAAACGATCGATGTGTAAGTCGCGAATAATGGGGTCAAATCTAATTTTGACCCATTTAAAATACCATACAATGGGACTTCTTAAATATTTACAGAAACGTTTTTTTTTCTGTTGTATTGCAGTATTCCATAACTGCTTAACGCTATACTACACATACTTTGAACTATTAATCAACACAGTAGAAAGATCGCCCAAACACGTCTAGAATGCATATTTAGTTTAAAATGCTTAAAAAAGTTGACCCCAAAAGTTGAAGGTCAAGTTTCAAAACTTGTGCTTGTAGCTGGAGCTAAGGATAATAAAATACTTTGGAATCACACGACTATTTTTTTAAAAATAAAGGATGCGGGTTAAATATACAGTACGATGCGCTTTCGTGTCATCACATTAAGAAATGTGCATGATGGACAAATTCGCTACGAATTGTCGTAGAATTTTCCTGGCTAATTTGAGCCAGAGAGTCTTGAGTGGAAACCTTAACCACATGTTTGACCAGCCAAGAAATAAGTACCAAACAAATGATGGGCTTCATCAGAATCAGTAGACAGAGCAGAAAACTTGGAAAGAGTACCAGGTAGAGAAATACTAAGAAGCCGTCCACCTGGATTTCTGGATTGGATTTATGTGAGCAACAAGCAACTATTCCAGTCCAGCCGAACCCATAAGAGAAGATCCCATGTTGAAAGTTAGAGAGGAAGGGTATTATTCTTCTTTAATGTAGTCCGCCCCGTTTCCTTTTGTTTCACCTGAACATCTTCTCTTCTATACCGTATATCCAACATTCATCACTGACGGATGTGGGATAAATACAGATATGTGATACAGGTGGATTTTAAGATCTGGGCTATCCAGGGATGGTTCTTACTGTTGTTGGTAAAAACTTGTAAAATTTGTAAAAATTATTACTTACAAATGTCAACGGTTTGTTCAAGCACCAATAAGCCACAGAGGAAGTTAAAAAAAACATCAACTTTAAACGGTTTACAATTTGGTTTTTTCCAATTTTAAACTTAATTTCTGACTGGCGTTGAAATGACAAAAATTATTATTTGCAGAACACTGCGTTATTAGTTACATATTCGCGTCCTAAACTTACACACTCTCGAATTTGTTAAATTTTAGTTTTTGAAATCCGTTCCAAGCGTTTAAGCTTAACTTTGGGTGTTTTTTCAGGTGGCCAAGAAATGGTTCCGAAATCAGGAATATGCTTAGCGTGAGGCTACCTTACCTTACCCTCCTGGTACCCTTCATCTCTGAATCCAAGGCCAATTTCATTAATCGTCCCTTTTTGGAGAGGGAACAAGTTACTCTGTCTTGACTCGGTCCGCTGTTCAATGTTCAACCTGTCCAAACTTCTATTATTTTATTTCCTCTCCTCCATTCATGATGCATGATTAGAAATACGTACAACGTACACAGAGCTAGACACAGGAAGGCATATGAATATGTTCGAATGATACCTTACGAGGAAAGTACGTGGTGTTGGTTGTTGGTTGAGTTTGACTTGGCTTGGGCTGCTAGCACTTCACTGGTCTGGAATATCAAGTAGGGACCAGTCCCACTTTCGTATGCAGTTGAGCCTGTCCACTGGAATGTACCCAATTCTAATTTATTGACATCATTGATTTAATTGCATTCCTCTGCGAGAGGATCAGAGGGAGTAGAAAAGGAGTTATGATCATGTAATCCCTTCTAATGACTCAAATATTTGTTTTGTTCTTCTCCGCAGATGAGTCCAGATTCCCGGAATCCCTACCTAATGAGCCATGGGGATATGAAGTGACCTGGTTTCAGCTCGAACCCGAGGATTCATATGTCATTCGGAATAAACCAGCCACGCTCACTTGCCGGGTTGCGTCGGCTCTCAAAGTATGCCAAAAAGTTTTTGAATTTTAATCCCTGTCAGCCGTCAATCCCCTCTTGGAAGGCTCCGATCATTTGTGCGTTGATCAATGTGGGAAGTGGAATGTTAAAACAATGAGCCTACGTTTGTTTAAATTCACCAAAAAATCAGACCTCGTTTTTTTCCCAGGATTTTGGGCTGCGTTCATCACTAATAGTCTGCTAAAAAAAGTTCATTACATTAGATTAATTTTGAAACAAACAACAGTTTAACCTGTGCCTTTATTACAAAGATCTTACTTATGAGTTTTAAAAAAAGTATGTTGATTTTAACCTTATTTCTGACTGAAAGTTATTATTTTTCTTTTAGTTGAATCACTCGTAGCCAAATTATTAAAATTTAAGTATAATTTGTTTAAGTGAAAGTAGTAGTATTCCCAAATTCCGAATTAACATGGAAATAAATATGATATGACAATACAAAAATTAAAGACCAAAGTCAACACTTTAGAAGAATTTTGTGTTGAGCACAAACCACAATACATAATCATCCATCTGAAATTTTAAAGTAAGTATTCCTGAACAAAATAAACTTGAAAATTAAAATTAGCCTTCGTTGTCAAACCTTCTTTACAATGCATTTACTGTTATCTTATAGAAATTGATTTATTCGGAATATAAATCGAATAGCTGAATGAAGATCGCTCCAGAAAATCCAAAAACCCTAACAAACATCCGCCTCCGCATATGCACAATGTTACCCCGCCGAGTCAAATAATAGGAAACATTAGGAGCATGTCGAAATGCAATTTGAGCCTCTTGGCCCATAATTTCCTCATTGTATTGTATTCTCTGTATTGTTATGTGTTTCAGGTGTACTTCAAGTGCAATGGTCAGGTCGTGCCTAATTCCAAGCAACTCTTTCAAAGCTTCACTCATGGAAATACTGGAGCTCCAATTGTAAGTTGTTCGATACGGTTCTTCTTTCTCTGGTCGAACATTAACATTCTTCCTTTGGTCTTTATAGTCTCCTCCAACTAATGTCACCCTTTTCTCAAAACTCAATTAAGTTATTTCAAGTTGCATCTTCAGACCGCTCAGGCTTATCGCTCCCCCTTCAGTCCCAGGATTTTATGAGCCCATCTTTATTTCTTCTCAAAGAAGCTTTTACTCGAGCCGAGTCGTTTATTGTCTCTGATGATAAATATGAGTTCCTATAAGTGTCAACGGTGGGAGCGGAAAGTCATTAAATCAAAGTGTGCTGTACAGGACTGCTCAGGTCGACATGTAAAAGCGTTTAGTGCATTTATTTTCTGCCGTCACGTGTCACGTCGCATTAAATTTTAATATTTACATGTAAATCTGTGATTTAACCTGCGAAACCAGACTTTACCGATTCTGTCCAACGTTTTAGACGGAAGTTCAACTTAATGTGAGCCGGAAGGACGTTGAGGACTACCGAATGCCAGACAAATACCGTTGTGAGTGTGTCGCCTGGAATAAACGAGGAAGCGAGAGAAGCCAATCCGTTCGAATAGATCTTGCATGTAAGTTATACCACGTTTTACAAGTTTACTCAACGCTTTGTGCATTCTAGGCTGATAATGACATTTCCCTCTTCTATCATCATCATAAACTCATAAAAACTGAATTCACTTTTTTTTTCAAAATGTCGAAGAAACCGAAATCCTTAGATTTAACCTTAACCCTTTTTCCCCTTTTAAAGAAGGGAAAGGGTTGAAAATGGAATATTAGATGCACACCATAGAAATTGAAGCCCAAGGAAAAGGGTTTGGGCTTCGTATTCACGTCTCCATTTCATTTATTACTTTCCTTCCCCCTTCTTCCACAAGGAAGTATTGAACTAAATCTGGAGACTTGGAGTCTCTAAGTAGAACCTAAACCGGTGAAGATTATAACCAGTCTTTCAATTTTTAATGTACAGGGTGAGTCGTTCATTGGTTTCAAATTTTGGAAATGATTGGAGGTTTTTGTATTTAATTATTAAATATTTGAAAAACGAAATGATCTACATTTACTGCAGTTTATGGAACGAAGTATATCATAATGATGAATGATGTGATGGCTGATGAGATGACATATGGATGTGACATATTATGGGACATATTTGGCGAAAGGTTCACCGAACGTTGGTGTTGAGAAAAGCAAGTCGCCAAGGAAAAGAATGAAAAATGAAATAATTATATTAAAACTGCAAGAAATAATATAGTTGATTCATATTTACTCAGCGTGTGTATGTCTTTTGGATTTGGTTAGAGTAATTCCAAGTGTTTACATTTTGTTGTAAATTACTATAAAGAACCTCGAATCGTCTCATGTTGCATAAATCAAGTTATTCAATGGCACACACTGTAGGTCTATAATATTGTCTTTCATCATTAGCATACTGATAAATTATGATATGAGTCAGCTCTTAGCTCTAAAATCGATTTTTTTATTCAAAATATTAAAATATTGTTCATTCATACGAGTAAATTGCTTCTAGACACACGTGTACGTTGCGATTTTCCATATTCGTGAATTTTTTGCAGAGGTAGATAAGTTGAACGTACGCCTCGCCTTCGTGTCTCCAAAGTGAAAGTTGACTTTCTCCGAGTCGACTGACAAGAGATGCAGTCGAACAGTCGAACCCAAGTGTATTCTTCTCGAGTCTGAGTCCCAGTGTAATTTGCTCCTCATGCTAAATGTCATAAATCGAGAAATAGACTTGAATCATTTGGCAGACCGTTTCTGGAGGATAATTCAATTTGGAAATGTGTTTTTTCTCACTATTTATCTCCACATTGAGAGTTCTTTATGCTTTTAATAGGTGAGGCTTAAGCCGCACGCTCTGGTTCTTTTAACCATTTTCTGTCTCCATTTCCAATTTAAAAAAATAATTCCAGTTAATGCATTGGGTTACACGTGTTTTTGAGAGTTTTTGGGCACTCGAGGAAAGAAGTGTGTACCTCTTCTCCACGTTTTCTTACCCTCAAAATTGTGTCATAACTCAAATTCTAAGTGGTTCTACAGATAATCCTGAGGAAGGAAACGAGCAAGGAGAGACAGTAGCATTTGAAGTGGGCTATGTACGAAACGGATCTTTACGGATTGGTTTTATGACAATTCGCCAGGCAAAATTATTGTGCATAGTTGCCGTTTGCAGTGTAGCAGTACTCGGATTTGATGTTACTAGACTAAACTCTTATATTACAATTTGACTTACTAATTTAAAATGCGTTAAAATATGATTTTGACTAAATACACGATTCTGGCGCTAAAACACAATTTTGAAGATAAAAAACGATTCTGGCGCTAAAAGCATAATTCTGACAATAAAAACACGATTCTGGAGCTAAAACACGACTTGGACGATAAAAACACGATGTTGGCGCTAAAAGCATAATTCTGACGATAAAAACACGATTCTGGCGCGAAAAATACTGCTGGTTACGTTTACATCTTCTTGGCCCCAATAATTAGCATCGCCACGCGCTATAAACAAGCGTAGGCTCGAATTGAAAATCAGAGCATTGAATTTTTCCAACTGTTGTATCAAATGGTATACGGCAAACTATCATTTTGTCTA
Organism: Ceratophysella granulata; assembly: GCA_034694905.1. Taxonomy (NCBI): domain Eukaryota; kingdom Metazoa; phylum Arthropoda; class Collembola; order Poduromorpha; family Hypogastruridae; genus Ceratophysella; species Ceratophysella granulata. Next base: position 256 of record JAQFYU010001274.1, on the reverse strand, counting down.
TAATTGTTGGGCAACAAGCTGTATTAAAACGAATTTTATAGACAAACCTATAAACCCCAAATTAATTAATTATTATGAAAACGAATTGCTGTTTCACATTTGGTTGTCTTACTACAAATTACTGTGGCGTCAATTATCTGGCGACAAATGGTCGAAATCAAATAAATCGTCTTATGTGGCGAACTATCGCCCAATGCACAACTAATCGTGGATCAACAAATTTTTACAACGACAACTTTTCTAAGACGAAATATCG
>JAQFYU010001273.1:0-15568 GCA_034694905.1 Ceratophysella granulata | reverse complement strand
ACTTCGTGTCAATACTCACGTAGTATTTCCAATCAACAATGGCTAATTTCACCCAGCATGCGAAATATTATTTAATCCTGCTCTAAGTTCTCCATGCTTATTGAATTTGTTACTGGAAATACTCAACATAACGATAGCTGTAAACAATTGACTGTAACTTCCGGTCGCAGGATCATTACCGTTAGACACAATTGACCATTCCGGATTTTATGCCCGAGACGAGTAATGGTTTGGGTTTGTAATTGACGTTGGCCATTGACATACGACTTTACGGATGCAATTGTATTGTCAATGTCCAATTGTTGATCTTATTTAATGAGGCCGGGTTTTTTCAACTCGACTACTGGAAATGAACAGGTCGCTAACAAACCTCATGAAACTAATCTAGAAACTGGCTAGAAATGTTTTCCAGAATTCGAAAAGAAGGGGTTCAAAGATTTATCACTTCCTATCTTCTGATTAAGTTGTTCAGAGACTTTACCAAACTGAACATCAACGTAACCATTTTGATGTGACGTCGCAGCAATTTACGAGACAACGCAAAACGCCCCGGTCGATTCGAAAACGACGAAGAAATGAGCGCCATAGTATCAAACAATCAAACAGAAGCTTTGCACTTGGTGGGTTGAGCAAACTTTGTGCGTGGTGCGTTGTACTTTGTACTGTACGTTGTGTTTAGGGTTTCGAAACGCCCTACAAGGATATGGGACTCAATTTGGTAGGGTATAAAAGGCGAATAACCTGTTGTAATGTCAGCGTTACGCACGTTCATTGTACACATAGAATTACAGCTAAAATTGACTATGTCGTCGGTATTTCCAGGTATCATGCTCACGTTGGGAGTCAATACACAGAAGGACTCTGGGGTGCTCTGATTATTCATAATACGACGGAAGTGTATGAATACGACGAAGAGCTCCTGATAACCCTCAACGACTGGTATCATCGCAGTGCTCATGAAAATGAGCACTGGCACTTCTCCATCATGTCCCGTGGAGTGCCTCCTTATCCTGACACGGGAATGATCAATGGTCGCGGTCGATACCCTTGTGACATTGCATTGCTCCGTAACTTTGTATGCGTGGCTGAAGAACAGCATCGACACATCTTCCGTGTCAAACCAGGGAAAAGATACCGAATTCGAGTTGTCAATACAGGTTCCTACTCCTCATTCCGATTCTCCATTGACAACCATACTCTGCATACGATTGAAGTAGATGGGGTTGACGTTTTGGAACCAGTTCCGGTGGACGTGGCAGTCCTTTCTGCAGCCCAGCGCTACTCCTTCCTAGTTGACATGATTGGACCGATGGATAGCTACTTGATCCGTGCAAACATGATGACAGAAAGTTTGATGCTGATCAAGAATGAGAATATCAATCCGTATCCAGAAGCAACGATTGCCAATGTGACCGCAGTGCTTCTCTACCATGACGGAACTCCATTAGGAATCGGGGAGTACCCAACTGAACGTCATGACTACCTAGCCGTTGTCCCACCAATTCCAACCGTTGATCCGGTTTTACTGGACGAGAATTTGCTCCGTCCACATGACGGCAGTACAGCTCCTGCTTATTTCGACACGCAGTTTGTTCTCAATGCCACCTTTTTGGAGGATGAAGAAGGAATTCGTCGGGGTTCCTTCAACTTCAAACCTTTCCAACTTCCTGAGAAACCTCTGCTGTTCTCTATTATGGACGGAGAAGAACTTCCTGAAACCAGCTTTCCGCTCTACATTCAGCACGGAGATGTCGTGGAAGTTGTCGTGAACAATCCGTTCTATGGACCACATCCCTTCCACTTGCATGGACACACCTTTTGGGTCATGGGCTCGGGTGACATCGGGGATGGAGATTACAATGCTGGAATTCATGATTTGAAGTTGGACGGCGTCAAGCGAGATACGTTTGTAGTACGAGAACTGTCTTGGGGTGTTATTCGCTTCGTGGCCGACAATCCTGGAGTTTGGCCCTTTCATTGTCATATTGGTAATTAACTTGCACGTGAAGCAAATTATCGAGACCCGCATGAAGTTTATTGATACTTTGCATTAGTACAATTTTGTATTTCTATTGCAGACTGGCATAACATCAGTGGAATGTTAGTAACCTTTGTTGAAGCAGCTGAAATCTGCCGGAAGAACTTTACGATTCCCGCTCAATCCATTGAAGTTTGCAGGCAACAGGGGATTGGTAACGGTCAACAAGGTTCCTAAGATTGTTCGACTGAAAGTTCGCTTGTTGGAAGTATTGGATATTTTGGAAATGAAACGGAATAGTCTGTGGTTGATTTATGCGACTAAATTGATTGGTGCAGCACGTGATTAAATTAGATCATAGATAAAATGATACTCAAATAAAATTACAATGAAACAAATAAAAGGGTCTCTCACTGATAGTGATAATCTAAATACGACTTTTAATATTAACTCACAGCTCATGATATTCCCCTTTTGGAGTATTTTTAAGCATGCACTCAGCCACGAGAACTACTATCATTCAACAATCAATCCTAATCCAGCATTTTCTTTATGGCAGTCTAATCTTCAAAGATTGCGCATGGTTCCTCATATCCTCATTGCTTCCAGCCCAATCCCGATCCCGATGATTCCAACACAGAAATTGCAATCCGCCAATCGATTGGCACTTAACAGACAGACAGAAGATTGTTTGGCACAGAACGAAATTTTTGTGGACTGTGAACTATTGATTGATGCGTCCCAGTTTTTTCAAAAAATTCTGCCTTATTTATATATTTGTATTGTATGACTAGTAATTGAATGTCGAATCAACCAGACACTTTTTTTAACATCCCTTTATTCAGGCTTCCACAAGTAAAATTTAACAATTCGTATGATAATGTCGGAATAAAATAGTAGATCTATAAATTAAAAATTTCGTTGAACTGAGCGGAAGGAGGGATTGTCGCAAGAACACTAGCGGCGTTTCCGCGTTGAATAGCAATACTAATGCGTTGAACAAGAAAGGATTGTGATCGGGGTTCCCCAGAAGTGGCTCACCAGACACTGAACTAAATGCGGTGAAGATTGAATTTTGGACGTATAGTTTTTATTTTAGAATAATCTTCAATTCGTAACTGTAAATATATACCAAATACCAAATCTGAATTTGTTTTATATATAGTAATACTATCAAGTCATGGAGCTCAGAACCTAAAAACAGTGAAATTAAAATAAGGGGACGCGGATGACGGACGACCCTATTTTCTATATTTCAAATGTAAAATAGTAGTGTACCTATTGAATTCACCAACAAAAATTTTTTTTTCATAATAGTTATTGTAACAATAAAACCAATATTATACTCAGTACTTTCATATTTCAGCTAGTTAGGTAAAATTACAAATCCGGTGTCGCCATGTCCAAAAGCCTGAAAACAAATCAACAGAAATTAAAAGGAAATCAAACCAAATTGAAATAGAAGCTCAGGTCAGGTTATGTTTAATGAATTTGTCACTTATTCCAAACCTGTTCTGATAATCGCTTCCGAGTTTATTCATGCTTGAAGTCCTTCTTTCGTTTGAGCCTGACAATGAACATATCCCTCGTTGCAGTGTACTTCATCTCAACAACGTTGGACCCTTTAAGACTTGTCAAGGTCACGTAATTCTTTGCAGTTGTATCCCTGATTGGGTAGTAGTGAAAGGCCTTTATGCCAGTCTTGTGAACCACTTTTCCAAACATATCTTCGTCCAGCTGAACAGGCTTGTTCTCGCAGTCGAGTTCGTTGCAGTAAATGACAACTCTCTCCAGGTTGATTAAGCAGTCCAGAAGGAGATGCAGTTCGGATCTTGGTATCATATCTGTAGTCACATGAAGATGCTTCAGCGAAATAGGCAGGGTAGCGATATTTTTCAGTGTAGCTCCCCTCATTGTCAGGAGGTCCAAGGATTGGAGAGACGTGAACTTGGACAGTTCCTTGCAATCGAATTTGCCGTAAAAGAGTCGAGCTTCAAAAGGATTATTCAAGATGTCTTCAGCAGATTCAAAACCTGTAGTTAAATGGCCCTTGATTCTCAATCGAGAAATCTGAGCAGTTACATCTGGCTCTCCAGTCCCAACCAACTCGCTCATGAAGAAATGGAGAAAGTTGTATTTCTCCAAGTACATTTCCTGGAGATTCGACATCTCCTTGATAAGATGGCGAACAGAGACCAGAGCTTCCTGTGTGATCTGCTTCTGGAAACGAATTGTTTCGATGGAGCTAAGGTTACAATTCTCCAACCAAGTGCAATCCGTGTTACTCAAATCTCCAACCAGCATTTCTTTGTAGTTCATGTTTTTATCAAAAAATGCCTTGCATTCATCCAAAGTTGTCTTATCCAGAAAAGGACAGAACTTCAAGCGAATTCCTGCAGCGGCTTCCAGAAGTTTGCTTACACTCCTCAGGCTAAGCTTGTCCTCAAAAGGCAATCCCTGGAATACCCTATCCAGGAGCTGAAATTGATGTAATTATGTTCGTGTTAAATATCGTTGTTTGTTGCTAACTCCCTATATATATATATTCCGAAAATATTCTTCAAGAGTTTTTCATGCAAAAATTGTTGATCCCGGTATATTTACCGATATGGTTTGACCAACTCGATTTTGAACGCCTAATTTTTTGGCCAAAACCAAATTCTAACCAACAAATTAGGACAACACAATTTAGTTCAGTGCGCAGTTTGCGTGACAAATCGTCCAGAATTTATTTCGAATTCTAATTTAAAAAGTTTAACAAAAAAAATCCAATTGAACATAAAGAGAAATGAGTACTCAATTCCAATAGAAACGTTGAAACAGGTTTGGAAGCAAGCACCAACTGATTTCATTATTCACCTTCAACTAACTACCGTGAAAAGCTTTTAAGACCCTTTCCCATTTGCAGGTCAGCAGGCAGAGGAGTCCGGCGGCCCCTGTCGATGGTAAAGCTGACTTCGGTCGGATCGGATATTTTCGGATACGTTGGATCGGATCGGTAAAAAAAGTTGTATGCCGACTTTATTCGATCGATAGAATCGGATGAGAAATTCTAACCTTTCGGATCGGATTGGCAATAATTATCCATCCGACATTTCGGATCGGATCGGATTTGAAAAATATCATATCTGAAGCTAATAGCCTTAGTTAATGGCTAGCTCGAATACTTATGAATACTTACGAATTTTAGTTTGAACCACCGCACTTCCAGTATTCATATTCAGCCTTATAATTAGCGAAAAATCGACTAAATATAGATACAATAAATTGTACCTTAAGGGTTTCGTACAACTTTTGGGCGTAGCCAGTCGGCTTTAGCATGCGGAATTCGTACAACACAATCGACAAAATTGAATTCAAAGATTGCAGACGAAAATGCGAGGATTGTATGTGAAATATAAACTTGGCGCCAAATTACTCAGCCGATTCCGCCATTCTGGCGACATTTTTAATGATGAAAATGAGTTTAGAAAATTGCTCTTCAGACAGTACTAATCATACACATAGTATTGAGATTTTTGCTATTGACTGAGATTGACCTGGTCCTTAATTCACAGGAGCTACTGTTTTGATTACTACAGATTCACGAACCGAAGGTCTTAGTCCCTCAAGATTTTATAAAAATTGGGTCAAGTTCAGACGCTTGTAATTTTTTGTTAATGACTAAAAATCAAAAATCTAGCTCCTTGGAAGTGTGGACCAGTTCAATCTCGGTCAAAGTCAAAAGCAAAATAAAGCCCACCTTTCCACGATTAGTACTGACTGAAGGGAGATAATTTTCTCAAAGTCATTTTCTTATGGACGTTTAACATTGCGCCCAAGCCTGAACAATATCCTTAAAACAACACATCTCGTTTTCTATTTCTATTTACCTCAAGCGGCAGATCCTCGATGCAGTAAGTTTTATCCTGAATATTCAAATCCTCCATAGCCTTCACGGCGTCCAGCTCCTCCAGTTGATCAGAGTGTCCATCCGGTCCATTTGACATGATTTGATTTCGGGAACCGAAATGGAATTTTATTTGCTCGAGAATCTAAAAAAATTATTGACTATTAAGTTTAAAAAAGGAATTAGTAATACAAAATCTATTATAAATCCTGATATATTTCAGTACTAAAGTACAGTATGATACAGTGACACCAGGATTTGAAGTAAACGAGAGACATTTTCTGTCGCCTCCGGCGTTGCCTCTATTTTACTTTCAATTTTCCTATGTTAGGTAGGATTTCATAACGCCACAAGCCAGAAAATACTTAGCCTTCGAGTTAGATTAATTTCTATAGAAAGGCAAAAAAATATTTAAGACGAGAAAATTCTCCAACGCTTGAGGTGAACGCTGGATGAAGCATGATTTCTCGATTATTTCACCCTTTGGTGATGTATATCTGTATTTTACCGATTCTTGATTTTCAGCAACAAAAAGTTGCGACTGTTAAGCCTTTGGAAAATGTTTAATCCAAACTGTCGTCCGTAGAGTAGTGAGTGATATGATGGTGCTATTGAACCTGAGCCTCTAAGAAAATTATAAATTATAACCCACTGACAATAGACAGGACACTACACTTCGTACCCTGTCACAAGTGCATGTTACCGACAATTTCGGAGGGGAGTAAATTAGAGAATTTGCAATAGTAAGTGCATAAGTAAATCTAGCACATACCCAGCCCGGCGTTCTGGCTTTGCGGCCCGACGAGCCGAGCTGACAATTCACACACACACACACACGTCGTGTCGTGAAGCTTGCCTGGTGAAAGCATTGTTGTTTTCCACGTTTAGCCAAAGCCAAGCGAATCTTGATGTTATTCCGTAGCTGAAAGTCATTTCGATTATCTTCGAATATTTCAGCACTCATTGTTTAAAAGCTCATAGCCCCCCCCCCCCCCCGTAACCGTGTGAAACCATTTCTTAATTTCTTATCTTTCAAGACCTTCCAACATTTCATAGACGTTTCGTTTTCTCCTTCGGACTCCAAACGTTTAGTTATTGGTCAACATTTAGTTTGGAGTGACTTCTAGATTACAGGAGGGTCAACCATATAATTATTTCCTTCATGGAAAGTGGGTAACCACGTCGTTATGTAAAGTTGTTTAAAGTAACCTTCAACAAATTAATGCACTTACCCCATAAGGTAATTTTTTCGATTTAGGACCGACTGGCGAAAACTGCACTTCCTTGGTCAGAACAAAACATTTAACGTTACATGTTTGACTGTATGTCAGTCAGGTGTCAGGCCTCCAATTTACCGCAGGACCTTGACTGACAGCAACATATAAAATGGTAGTTATCATTCGTAATTATATTATAATACGTAGCGGTAGCACACGCCGGACACCAATTGAACAGAAGCGTTTCTGATACCTGGAATTAGTCAGCAACAACAATATACACAATGTTCTACTGTATTGAAGCTGCCAAATTCGAATTAAAGTAATAAAATATAGGTTTATGAGTTTTCAGTCCTGAGAAGCATTTAGGTTTTTGGATGGCCGTGGATCGCCGGAACTGGTGTTGCTGAACTCAAATCACGGTCAGTAAGTTGGTACCAACAACTCCTTCTAAGTATTTTATTGTTGTGTTGGAGTGTCCTACCCATTTTTTTTATTGAAGATGGTTAATTAAATGAGTCAGGGAAGGAGAAATGTGACGTTCCAAAACAATTATATCATTGGGATAAGTATGACATTTTAAGTAAAGCTAAAGTCTCAATTTCTGATCGCAGTGCTCTCGTTGTTCTTTATTTACAATATACCAAAAAAGTTTTTTTTACAAAATGATGTTCCAAAATTATGATTATTATGCTAAACACAATAGCCATGTACGAAGCACTTACTCCTGCGTTGAGAAATATTTTAATGTTTGAATGTTCTAATTTTTTAAATCAAGACTAATTTCCAATTCTTGCAAACCATAATACAGTACTTGACACAAAGACAATCCATGGATGGGATTATATCCTCCTCATATTATATTGTTCACGTCATAGCCTATTAGATATTTCTGGAATGACTGCAAAATTCTTCGAGTTAATAAAGTCGGTTGACAGGAAAAGAAAAATCTGGAAAATAATACGCCTGAATCATTCCATTGCATTGATTTATTTTCACAATATTGGGACTTTTATGCATATATTTTCAATTTCAACTGTTAATTGCGAGTTGCGATTGCGATTGCGTTGCGAGTAGCTGCGAAAGAACTTCAAAATATTCGATCTAATAAGGTTTGGGTATAAATTCGTGTACTTTATTTATGAGGTTAATCTGTTCGTAAGTAATTCCTAACTACATAGTTTTTCGTCTTAGAAAGTAGAAATCCGGTATTCATAAAATAAATTCGTTTATAATATTACATTTAAAACTCATTTTGTGATTTCTTTTTCAGAACTCTGTCTTTTCAATTTGTGGTATCAGATCGGAGATCAGCATGCGTAGTTTTGATTGTGAGGTGTGGGACTGATAAATAATAATTTTACCGCGAATCATGGATAAAAAATCCACATATAAACGGAATAGAACTTGTACACCTTTATTACCGGAATACCCGAAATATAAACAATTACGTACGAGCTGAAAAAAGCAAAAAAGTACTGAGGCACCACCGAGAGTCGAACTCGGGATCTCCTGTTTACTAGACAGGCGCTTTAACCAACTAAGCCATGGCGCCTACTGTGAGTAAAAGACTGAGGAAAGTCGTACTTGTTTACACTCTGTGCTTCTCCAGTGCAAGTGCGTTGCATGTTCTTCTTCGTGCTATTTCTAACCCATGTGTTTTAGGTTACGTTGTACTTGTACGTTGTATTGTATGACGCATGACGCATCTACTACTACTACTGCTTCATGCCTTTTTTGCTTTATGGTCATACTCATACAATAATACGTGTTTGGCCTAGCCAGAAAGTCCTTCAAAATATACGATTTTTAAACGTTTCTACTAATATCGGGTTTTGCTATTTAATTTTCATCGGCCAAGCACTGATCGCATATCACTAATCTCTACTGCCAGAACTTGTTGAAGTAGTCTACTTCAAGGGCTCGTAAAATTGACCAAGATTAGAAATCTTAAAAATATAATGTAAGTACACAATTAAGTTAACGTAATCTGGTCATGTAAATCCGCAGCGATTTAACGGTGAAGCCATATTAATTACACGGCAATATCACGTAGCTTGAATTTGTGAAATGAATCCTGGAACAATGCACTGGGAATATTAAGCATATGACTACCGCAGAACCTCATGTCATGATCATGATCATGATCATGATCAATCAATCATTTTCTTTTGTGAAGTGCTGAAAATTATACTATAAATAGAATTCCATGCATGACATCATTTGAACAATGCTGGTGTAGTCGTACGTCGTACATTGAATTCATTTCTTTCAACCCTTTACTAAATAATATTGAATATCGGACATGATTTCGTATATTTAAAGTGTAACTGTTTGAAGCTAGTTGGATCGATACACAATTACATAATCATAAAGTGTTATATTAAAACATAAACAATGCCAATGGCGGCTAACATCTTTAAATCGTAAATTATAAAAAATATAACCGTTGAGACAAAAACAGTAAATCTGGTAGCGCAGCACCATTACCAAGTATTCTATAGAATAGAATAGAAACCGATATCCATCCCGTTTTTGGAATTACAAATTACAAATATATCTTCTCGACATTTCGTAGCTCACGTTGTTTAAATTCTCACTTGGAACTTTTGAAGGCACTTCATTACCGCCGTGAGTTGTTTTGAATTTGAGTTGCGTATATAGTATCACCTTCTCGTTGAGTAAAAGCACATCTCTGGCTCTCTGGCCTTGATTTTGGAATTGCAAGATGCAACGCAACTGAACGCTACATTCGGAAGATTGGCATTGACACGTCCTGCTGAATATTCAGTTTCTGTTGACTCAAAATACGCAGAGATTCCGAAACCATCTGCAAATTGAAATATTCCAATCAATTACTTGTTATATTTTCTATTATATGTAGCAGTGTTCTACATACAATGTTCTATATAGTGATAGTGAACTACGTTGAAATTAGTTTGAACAAAGGCAAATCATATTTTTTGAATCAAATAATTTTTAATTTCAATTCATTAATTAGTACGTCTTAGGTTACCGACATCTTAGAATACTCAGATACCAGAGTAAGTGCACATTTCAGATTTTGATGGCAAGCATACATTTGTGTCAAACCGCTTTAAGTTAACCTTATTTAAGACAAGCCAGAATTACATGTTTAACAGTTCTAAAGCCACACATGGTGGCAGCATAGTTGAAAAGAAATACCATTGTTTAAGTATTATTAATAATTTATCATTGAAGCTGGTATGCAACCGAACCCGGAAGTAGCACCTTCTCATTGCAATTAAAATTCAGCGTGTTTCCCATGAAAGTACAAAGTATCTGGAATCATGGGGAATTGTTTCTCAACTAAATACTCAGTATGATACACACGCAAATTAACTAAAAATATTGGTACTAATATAGTATGCGATCCGATCGGATCGCATACTGTATTAAAGATTTTTTTGATATAGTATGCGATCCATCTGGATCGCATATATACTGTACTAACTTTTAGTCTTCTACTTTTCGGCAATTCTTTATATACCAAAAGTTGCAAAACCGTTTAAATTCAAATAGAGTTCATCCCTGTATCTGAAAATCTGCATTTCATACCTAATTCTGCTTAAATTCCACCCAACTACTTGCGGTATTTTGGACTTCGCGTATTATTTTGCAATTTGCGTACAACTACTTTTATTTCCAATTTTACCTGTCTGGAATGTTCATGTAGATATACACGACATAAATTAAAGGCGTTTAGATTAAAAATGAAACCTTAAAAGTACAACACTAAATTATAGTATAGTGTGCGATCCAGTGGATCGCATACTATACCGAAAAAAAACTTTGATACAGTATGCGATCCGCCCGGATAGCATACTACATTTATTAGTACCAAAATATTTCTAATTTCTAATACCTTTTCAATGTGTCCTATCCTATGTAATATACACACATGAAACATGAACGGCCTTTTTGGAAGCTGGTCAGTATTCACAGGAGCTTCGACATACTCAACTTTTGAAGTTTGTCACAGCGAATTCTACTTTGGCGTTAAACGGTTTAACTTACGCCCAGGGCTTACGGGGATTTGACCCTGCTTACGCCTCCACCCACACTAAACGAAATTATGACGTAATGAAGTATTTATTTTCGGCTTTGTTTTTTGGATAAAGAAAAATACATTGTGCCAAGTGCGCTCTGACCTTTTACTTGTAGTTTCCAATTTCAACGTCAAATACCTGTCTCGTATCCTGTGGAATAATTATCGCATCTGTAACTTGGTTGAAGGCAGCTGAAAAGGCATCTAAGGAGTCCAACATTTCACCTTCCTCTGGACCGGTACTTGCCATGTCCAACAATGATATTTTAGAATTCGGCCACATGAAATGTAGATTGGGATTGAAAGACGGTCCACACTGCAGAGAATGATTCAAAAAGTATGTCCTTCGTTAGCATACAATGCTGCCTTAATCAACGCTGTCTAGAATCGATTCGGTTATTTACCATGAGAAGAAAATCATCTTCGTAACACGCTGATAATGTAACTGCAATTTTTGGCACATTCAACGTAGCCACCATACTGCTCAATTTCCCGCGATCTTTGAGAACAACCTGATCCATTGAATCAGTCGACTTTGAGGCTATTGGAAGAGAGTTTTGAAGAAATAAAAGCGGAATCTCTCGTCTGTTGCACATGTCCAAAAAGTGAGCTGCCTTCAATGCTTCAGCTGACAAGATCTCGTCAGCATTTGCTACCACACCCACGAGCATGCTGTTCATAGAAATAGTATTTCATTTTCAGTATAAAGTTGCTTTTAGATTTAATTATTTTTATATGTTGAAATTATTCACCCTTCCATAGAACCAATACCAGCAATGAGACCTGGACCGTAGAAAACTTTGAATTCCTTGAACTGGCTTCCGTCGAGTAGTGCACTCAACAAAGTGTACAGATCTGATTTGCTCAAATGCTCTTTGGCCCCAAAGTCTGAAATTCAATAGCTCATGTAAAACAGTTGAAAGTGTTGACCAATACCAATCGACTAAAACTATAGGGCGATTTACGAGACAGCTGATTATTTTGGCAAATGTGCGAAGATTTGATTATTTGCGCAAGTTCGTTTTCCTGGGGGAGCATGGGAGAAGAGTTCGTTGTTCGTGCGTCAGCTGAAACAAATAATCTTTAGTCCAAATAATCAGTGCCTCGTGAATCGCCCTTGTATGCAAGTATGAAGTAGCAATTTACTTTTCCAAGAGATTTCATGCAGTGGTTGATTGAACGATTGCTTAGGCTGAACTCCGTTGAAGTTTAGAGCTTCAACAATGTCTCGGCACATTTCAAAAGCTTCCTGTTCATCTTTGGCGTAGTAGTCCGTGCATCCACTCACACTGCAAAGAAAAGTCTTCAGTTCAGCCACGAGTTCAGCTTACAACTTACAACATAAATATGGTTACATGAAGTTGAGACGATTTGAAGTTGTAAGTAGTACCTGGAATGCATGAAAGCACCACCAAGATCCTCTTCTGTCACGATCTCACCAAGTGCTGCACGAACAAGCGGTGGTCCACCGAGGAAGATTTTCCCAATTCTATCAATGACAATGGCTTCGTCAGACATTGTAGGATTGTAAGCCCCGCCCGCTGTACAGCTTCCGCAAACAACGGCTATTTGTGGAATGCCTTGAGACGACATCATAGCTTGATTGTAGAAACTCCTGCCACCCGGAAGAAATATTTCCGACTGCATTACCCGAAAAGAAGACTAGTCATAACAAGGCACACATTTTGACATTATTCAAGTAATAATAAAACCTACTTGTAGGGGTAAAAATGCTCCACCCGAATCTGGCATATAAATACATGGAAGTTTATTTAATTCTGCAATTTGTTGACTTCGAAGAGACTTTGTGACCGTAATGGGGTAGTATGTTCCACCTTTGACAGTAGCATCATTACCCGCAATCATACAGTAAATTCCAGCAACTCTTCCGATTCCTAAACGACAAAATTTGAAGTTAACGGGGTTGCTTTTATGATATTCTTGTGAGCGGATTGATTTCGAAGGTCGCAAGACATTTAAACAACTATTGTGGGATTGTTTTACCTGCTACAATACCACCCGCTGGAACATCTCCATAACTCATATCAAAGCCGACCAAGTTACCCAGTTCAAGGAAACTGGTTCCGGGATCGACAAGCATTTTGATTCGGTCCCGCACAAGAATCTTTTTATTTTTCAACACATGCCGCTCGATCCCTCTTGCACCTCCTGAATATACACAAAGTCATTGAAAAACAATGTGATCAGTTTCTCATCTGTCTTGTCTTGCTGACGTACGAATGTCAATGCTAAACAGCAGCAATCATGCAACGCACCTCCTTCTATGGACTTCGTCAACAGTGAGTTATATCTTGTCATGACTTCTTCATACACAGATTGTGCTTCCGATGACACGACTGGACTCAAATCTTCTTCTTGGGGTGACAGGGTGCGTGTTATGAATCGAACGCTAATTTGAGCATTGCAAAGTGGAATTTCTGGTACGCCGAGCAAAGCTTTGGTCTTCCGTGAAGCAGAACATATTCCCCTAACAAGTAGCACGAACATTTAAAACAAGTTCAAGAAATTAGTAGTAGTTGTATTGTAGGTTGAAGAGCGTGTATATTTCGTAACTGAGCAATGATGAATGATGAATGAGCTATACACCAAGAGGAACAATGAATTTGTTTACCTAAAGTGATAGCCGTGGAGCATAATAGACGAGAGAATATTCCTCATGTTTGGATTTGGAATGGACTCTTGCTGTCCTATCTCGTCATCGTTCATGTAGTCTTCCGTCTCTCACCAATCACCATGGGATTCACTAAGATTTTGGGATTTCAAAGCAGGCTTATTAGAGTTAGCTGGCACTAGGCAGGCAAACCAAAACCACCATCAATGTCATCGTCCTTTAATATTTTAATTCAATGACAAATAAGCAACATTCAATTCGAAACACGACTAATATGTAATACTAATACTACATTATGTACATAACTAATAGAACAAAATACTAAAACCAAACAATAATATCGTGTTAGTGGCAGTTCAAGCTCACTGCATTCAGACAAGATCTGGATGTGAGATCTCTTCTATGTAGTACAGATGTATGTAGTATAGGGTCTGTACTGTCTGTACCAAGTCGTATGGCGAAGGGTATGTACCGGTACCGGTAACGTGGAAAATAGGCTCCGAAAAGGTGTGAAAATTTGGAAAGTTTGGAATGAATATAGCATTGGAGCAAACATTTTCGGTGCAATATTTTTTAGTCCCAATCCCAAATCGTACAAAATTCTTGAATCTTGAATAAAAGTTTTGAAATACGATTTTGTCAAATTTTTATGAAGCCATTTTCAGGCAAAAAGTGAGACATTTTCTTCGCGATGACAGGTCTAATGACTTATAGTGTTATGCCCCAGAGTAGCATATGATTTTTAAATATACATTTAATGTTTGGTATAAAAAGGGAATAAGGGCGTAAAGCCAATTCTCACATGTGATACGTCGTTAGAAAGGTCTTTCTAAGGGCGTTCAGAATATGTAACTCTTATTTGGGGCTGAAGCCCCTAAGGCTCCGTATTCAAGGGTCAAAGGTCAAAGTTGTCAAATTTAATATATAAACGATTTTAACATGATACGTCGTTGGAAAGGTCTTTTTAAGGGCGTTCAGAATATGTAACTCCTATTTGGGGTTGAAGCCCCTAAGAGTCTGTATTCAAGGGTCAAAGGTCAAAGTTGTCACTATCAAACCAATTCTCACATATGATACGTCGTTAGAAAGGTCATTTTAAGGGCGTTCTGAATATGTAGCTCTTATCTACTTTAGGTTTGGTTAGGTTCTGATGAAACGGGCAAAGCGAGTTAATCTAGTTTAGGTTAGGTTAGGTTCTGCCGAAACGGGCAAAGCGAGTTTCCCTCGAGTAGGTTAGATTAGGTTCGTCAAAGCAAACCTAAAGTCGATAGGAGTTATCCATTCTGAACGCCCTTACAAAAAGACCTTTCTAACGACTCATCATATGTGAGAATTGGTTTTATAATTTGACTTGACTTGACTTGACAACTTTCACCTTTGACCCTTGAATAAGGACCTTTAAGGGCTTCACCTCCAAATAAGTTACATATTCTGAACGCCCTTAAAAATACCTTTCCAACGACGTATCATGTGTTAGAATTGGTTTTACGCCCTTATTCCCTTTGTGTTCCTAATGTTTTCATATGTTGAAATTGAACTATAAGTTTAACATTGGATCAAGGCGGGTGAGTAGTACGAGCTGTACCTGAGGTCCAGGTCCGAGGAAAAAGGTCGTCCGAACACTATTGACCAAACTAAACGTACAGCGCGATCGACTCTTGACCTTGACCGAACTGACTTCCTTCGTGGAATATACTGGATTGGTTCAGGGAGCTTGATCAGGCAGTAGTACATAGAAACATAGGGAGACGACAAGGCCCATTGGAGTGAAAAAAGGGGGCTC